>SJYW01031746.1:314642-392215 GCA_006410735.1 Raphicerus campestris | reverse complement strand
ATCTTTTATATGATGAGCACTAAACTGCTTTCCTCAGTAAACTTCCATCTGTCCACATGGTGGTATCTCAGAATCTACTACTCATATGTTATTTTAGGAACTACAGAACATACTCAGACTTAAAGTAATACGAGCTATCTAAGTATACCACTGTTTAACATTCTTAATAATGCAACAGGCTTTAACAAAAGAAGACATGCTGGCACTGAATGTGTTCAACTCTGTTCTTACAGTGCCTTCAAGAAAAAGGTACAGCCACCACCCCCCAGTCATAACAACTCTGCTTTTATAGTATTATTTAACTGTGCTTTGGGATAAGATGATTTTATTTGGGAAATAGATTCTGAATCTTCCTGAGATACTAAAATTATGACTCCAAGAGCTATCTGATACAAAAACTTACTTTAACCCTTGGATCATTTACAAGAATGCATGATTAGCTAGTTTTAAAAATGCATTTTAAAATATGTAACTATTTTATTTAGAAACATATATGGCCATTTCAACACAGTGGCTGTGGGCATTTCAACAAAATGTACGTTAAGTCAGAACAAGGAAAACACAAAACTTGGGTTTTAGACAGCCTATTCAGTCGATACTTCCCTTTTCCTGTTAATTTGGTGACCAGAATAAACTGAGATAACCTAAGAACTACTTTCAGTTCTTCAGTTTTTGCTCTTTACCCACGGAAAGAAATCTTTATCTATTACCTTCAGAAGGAAGGTATAAACACACAACCCATGTATGTGATGAAGTATAAAAAACAGTTGTCTATGAGTCAAAACCCCAGCACAATCTTTGCTCACTAACCAGCCGTGACCTTAAATAAACTACCTAAAACCCTTATAAGACTCGAAAAATCTCCATTTTAAAAATGAGATTAACACCAAATACTTCACAGGATTTGTCAAGGAAAAAGAAAAGATGAAATAATATATGTAAAGCACCTGGCATGAAATGAAAAAGGTAGTTGTTCAGTTGTGCCCAACTCTTGGTGACTTCATGGACTAGAGCCCACCAGGCTCCTCTGTACATGGAGTTCTCCAGGCAAGAGCACTGGAGTGGGTAGCCATTCCCTTCTCCAGGGAAAGCACCTGACACAGAGTAAAGCAAAAAGAAATTAAAGAAATAAAAACCTCACTTCATAAAGACTCAAACCAACAACCAGAATAGCCTTCAAAACCACAGTGGCAGCCACAAGCCATTTCCTCCCTTAACTGAGATCAATTTTATGAAAAGTTGCAAAGTTAGCTCTTTGCTCTCCCATTTCTTATCCAACTTTCCTGCATCATGTCTGGATCAACTCCTTCAGCCTGATAAATTCTCCACTATACGCAAAAGTGAAGTCGCTCAGTCATGTCCAACTCTTTGCGACCTGCGGACTGTAGCCCACCAAGCTGCTCCATCCATGGGATTCTCCAAGCAAGAATAGTGGAGTGGGTTGCAATTTCCTTCTCCAGGGGATCTTCCCAACCCAGGGATCGAACCCAGGTTTCCCATATTGTAGGCAGACACTTAGCCTCTGCACCACTGGGGAAGCCCAAAGGTATGCAAAGCCAATCTCAAATCAGTAAACAACAAACACAGAAACACATACTGAAGACGAGACCTTAGGAATACTGGGCAGTAAAAGCTTCTCTTTTGACTCTTCATTTTCATCCCACATTTATTTACAAATGATTCTTTGGTGCTCAGATAAACTCTCCTCTCGACACTCTATCACCTTGAAATTCTACACATTCAGCTGCTCTGCAAACACAAACCTACTGAGGCAATCAGGTCAATCTTATCTGCATTCTCTCTTCTGTGTTCTGCTGATAGAATTTATGAAGGAAAACTCTGGAGACATACAAATCTTCAATAAAAATGCATCTCTCCATGATTAAGAAGTGGATATAAATGGCTAAAAACNTTTTTTTTACTGTAACAATGTATGTTTGCATTTTTAAACTGTGGAAGGAGACACAGAAACTCATCAGTGTTTTCACAAGGAGAGGACGTGAGAGCAGAGCGAATAAGGAGGGAATTCAGGCAGGAACATACCTTTGTCTGTGAATCTTTTTATGTCTTGGGCATTTTAAACCATGTGAAGATATAAACCACACTAGAGACCAAGAAAAATGTAAAGAAAATGATTTGACACTACACCACAGTAGCAAATACCTTTGCATTAACTGCAGAAGTTAAAGAAAGAATTTTAACATTTCAGCAGACTGTAATTGAACTTAGGCAGATTTAAAAAGCACTAAATATATTTTATAATTATAGTTTTATAATTTAGAAAACTCAGTAAGTTCTTTTGTTATATATAAAGACCCCAGAGAATAAAAGCAGAAATGCCAGTGTTTAAGTGTATGAAAAATACATGTTCTATTTCATCGTCCTGAGGCAGAAATCTTATAGCATGGAGTAAATCTTATTTTAATTACCTTTATTCTTAGTGCGAAAAACTAATTATTAAGAGTTGATAAAATGAGCTGTTCGAAATGTTTGTTTCCAGCTTCATATGTATACTTTAATGAACACAGTAGACATTTCTCAGTGGGCCACCATTTATGAATTTAAAACATGTGTCTGTGCTCATGACAGGAGGTCATGCCATGACCGACGTGCTTCAGCAAGACGTGTCAGACACACAGCACATGCAATTCTTAGTGCAGAAGTTCAGACACATTCTCGCTTCAAAAATGGCTGTAACCTATTTTTCAGTTATCACTGTACACCCCTCAAAATCAATATTAAGCTCAGTAAGCTGAGGTTTCAGTTTAGAAACAATGCTGCCTTCCAGAGAAAAGAAAATCACCATGTGACATGAGCAAAAGCAAATTCTGACACAAAACTAGCCCCTGCCACAGCCTTCCCTAGGTTCCAGATTATTCCCGTGCTTTCAGGAACTGTAACCATGACAAATGTAAGAATTTAAGGAAATGCAACTTCATCTTTCTAACAGTGCCTCTGAAACTCATTTAATCCTTTAATGCCTTTACAGTTTTATGTGGCCCCATGCCGACACTCTAAAAGGACGGTGATTCATATCACAGGGTCTGCACTGTAACTCCAAGCACTGTAACAACCTCACAACAGAAAAATACTGGACAAAGAGAAGGGGCTATCTGCAGACAGACAGGCGATAAAGGAGCGGGAAAATGTTGGCCCAGCACTCGCATCCTCATGCGCAGTGCGGAAACCAGAATGGTCCCCACCATGTTTCTCCCAGAGACAGCAATTAAGCAACATTTATTTCAATTCTGTCTAAAGTCCTGAATTCCAAAAGCATTCCTCTTTTTTGGAAACTCTCTAGATGTTCATTTAGCAGGATATAGTGAAACATTACAACAGGTTAAAGAAAAAGGAAAATGGGTATCAGGTAGGATTTTCAAGAGAAAAAAAATACTAATAATACAACTGCTAGTAGTAAAGTTATGATGCCCTACTCTGCTTGGATATCAGTGTAGTAGATCATTTGGATATGCGTCTATGCCTCCTGATGAGTTTTATTAGGTACAACATAATATAATCTTCATTTTAAAGATGAAAACTTAGACGTGAAGTAAAGTAAGCTGGGAGAGTCGCATATTCAATATTCAATGACAAAGCAAGAATCCAGGCACAGAACTGTTAACACTAATAAGGCCAAGAATAATAGTAGTAGCAGCTGCATTACTATCGGACTGTTTCTTCTCAATACACTTTCATGCATTTCTAAGTGTCTTAAATATTTTAATCTAAGTTCATTTATTATTCATAACAACCATACAGAATAGGTACTATCACCCTCCTTGCAGATGAGAAAAAACTCTGTACAGAGAGGTTAAACAGCTTATTCAAGGTGACAAAGAAAATAGGTAACAAGGTGGGTCCTGGACTGAGGCAGCCTGCTTCCTGCTTTCCTATACCATCCCACTAAGGTCTAAAATAACAGAATGCGGCTCTACAGCCAATGAGTCACCCTGTAAATCTCGGAAACGTAAATTTGAGCTTCATAAAATTTCACCGAAATAAGAGAAAACTCACCTAACAAAGTAATTTTTTAAGTATTTTTGTGCAATATATTCTTTATCTGAATTTCAGTCTCACCAATGTGAAGAGGGAGGCTCTCTACTTTCCTAAGGAACTGAGAGACAGGTAATAAATAATTTTCTCATCAAACAAGAAGTATTATAGGATCCTGGAATGTTCCATGTGAATACCTGCCAAAGGAAACTTGAGAAACAATAATTATTAAGTATAGAGTTAAAGAAACAAAAACTCTCTTAACAAAGTTAAGCCTTTCAATTTCATTGACTTTCAGTAAGAGTATCAATGACATCTAAAATCAAGCTGCAAGCGACCTGAAACTGGAAGGGGGGTATGTGTGTGTGTGTGTGTGTGAAGTATAAAGGAGAAAGCATAGGCAAACCCACCACCAAAGTAAAAGCCCAACATAAATATGCAAGATATTACGATACATGTAGTGTAACAGCTCTGACTAATGCTACTTACCCTGAACATTCATAACACATGAATCTGATAACAAAAAAGCAAAGCACATTTCTCAATGTAGGAGAGTAGATATGAGATTAAAAAAAAAAAAAACTACCAATAATCTCACGTGGGGCTACCTGAATGAAGAAACAACAAGATACCTTCTTTCTTGTAGTAGTTTTCATATTATTCCCTGGCCCAAGACTCGGATTCATGTAAAACCACAAAATAAAATCTCACATTGTAAGTTTTCAGATTTTTCATTTCAAAAATTATGTGTGTAATTCTATTAAACAGAAATGGATAGTAGCTAGACTAAACTAAAGCCATCTTGATTAATTGAATTTTCTAGTCTAGACAAGGAAAACAACAGCTTGTTTTTTGGACTATTATACCTACAAGAGAAGCAGCAATAACATGTAAAATAGATTAAAAAAAAAAAAACACTTTAAAAGGAGATCTTTCTAACTCGAGCAATAATCTTGGTAGTGAGGTGGAGTCTGAAAACAATAAACAAAGTTCAAAGCCTAATTTTACTAATTTTGCCTCTGAACTTCTGAAAGACTGCCAAAGAGACCTAAGTGAAAGGGGAAAAAAATGTTTTAATGAAAAAACCCACCTCTGAGCCACTGAACATAAGAGTGCTAGAGGGAAAAAGTGAGAAAGAAAGAAAACTTCAAAGAGATTCCATAATCGAAGATGCCTGACTCTTGACTGCCTCATCTCAGAGATTAAAGAAGATTTTTAAAGCTGTTCCATGGACTTAGAGATCAAACATTTATAAATGTTTATAATTTTACAAGTCCAAAATTCAAAGGTGGGCTCAAAGAATTAAGAGGAACATAGGCAGCTAGGAGGAAAGATGAGTTTTCTTGGGTGAGGGAGGGATGTTGAAGGTGACTTTGAAGAATATACTCTTTGGGTTGAACAAAAGGAAGTAGTTTCGAAAAGCTCATTTTTCACCCAGGTCATCTAAATGAACCACAACACACTGGGAAATGGATACTAAGACACTGTCTCAGTTTATATTTACTCAATTTTAAAAAGCACTAAATTTATCAAGTATTCACATAGATCTACTCTGCAGCAATCCAAGATTATCATATTAACCTAGTTACTACTCTTTTACAATGAAAATCTTAACAATTCAGATTTGTAATTTTTGAAAGTTCATAGACAACTCATGAGTTTTATTGGCCTGGTTTGATTTCTACAGAACTCAACCCCATAATGAAAAGAGGAGGGAGGTAGGGAAAAAAAAATGATCCCCATCAACAACAGCTTGGAGCAAATCAACCACGAGGAAGAATGGTCATTATCAGTACTGATGGAATCAAACAGACATTTCTCAATATATTTTTAATATGTCAATCTCTTAATTATTAAATAATCCATATATCATTTAAGTGCTAATAGAAAGAGCTTTCCTATTACTTTATTTCCAAACAGTGAATATCACTATATCACATACAATGAGTTCCTGGAAGGAAGCAAGAACATCATATTTATCTTCTTCTTCTCACTAGGACCCAGCACAGAGTCCACCAAACAACAGAATTTGTGTATTGATTTGAGTTGCCTAAATGTCACCATTGTTGAAAACGAGGTAAAAACAAAATATAAATTAAGTCACATTAATTTTACTGCTCCTAAAATAAGATAATTTTCTATTAATGCCTAATTCGAGTTTCAGTGTTCTATGAAGATAGTTCTAGTTCTGAATCTGAAGTCATTATTAATTCCTCTATAATCACAAGAAGCCTTCATTCATTAGTCAACAAGAGTATATCATCACCTTGACTCTAACCACTTACTCATTAACTAGTTACTGACTGCCAACAACTGCTCTAGGCTCTGGAGCTACGAACAGTCTTGCGACACGAGGCCCTTGCTCTCACAGCACTTACATTTTAGTGAGGGAGACACAGATCACAAATAAGTCTATGAGCTGGTGATCGTTACTCAAAGGAAATCCAGAAAATTAGAGATAGAAGGGACAGATGCTATTTTATATAGGGGAGTCATGGAAAGACTCTCTGGTAAGGTAACATTTGAACAAAGTCTGAAATGTGAGACCAGAACAAGGAGCTGCCTGGAGGGAGAACATTCCAGGCAAGGGGAACAGTAAGCGGGCGCACATACTCCGTGTTCCAGGAACAGCAAGAACACGATCGCGACAGTGGTGGCGGATGAAGTCTGAGAAATGCAAAGGGTGTTCACCTAACACCTCCCAAGTCATGATAAAAACCCCCGCTTTTACCCACATGCCTATTTATACTTAAATTCATTAAAATTAAATAAAATTTAAAATTCAGGTTTCTGGTTACACTAGCCAGTTTTCTCAAAGGCGATGGCACCCCACTCCAGGACTCTTGCTTGGAAAATCCTATGGATGGAGGAGCCTGATGGGCTGCAACCCATAGGGTCGCAAAGAGTCGGACACGACTGAGCGACTTCACTTTCACGCATTGGAGAAGGAAATAGCAACCCACTCCAGTGTTCTTGCCTGGAGAATCCCAGGGATGGGGGAGCGTGGTGGGCTGCCATCTATGGGGTCACACAGAGTCAGACACGACTGAAGCGACTTAGCAGCAGCAGCAGCNTTAAATAATCCATATATCATTTAAGTGCTAATAGAAAGAGCTTTCCTATTACTTTATTTCCAAACAGTGAATATCACTATATCACATACAATGAGTTCCTGGAAGGAAGCAAGAACATCATATTTATCTTCTTCTTCTCACTAGGACCCAGCACAGAGTCCACCAAACAACAGAATTTGTGTATTGATTTGAGTTGCCTAAATGTCACCATTGTTGAAAACGAGGTAAAAACAAAATATAAATTAAGTCACATTAATTTTACTGCTCCTAAAATAAGATAATTTTCTATTAATGCCTAATTCGAGTTTCAGTGTTCTATGAAGATAGTTCTAGTTCTGAATCTGAAGTCATTATTAATTCCTCTATAATCACAAGAAGCCTTCATTCATTAGTCAACAAGAGTATATAATCACCTTGACTCTAACCACTTACTCATTAACTAGTTACTGACTGCCAACAACTGCTCTAGGCTCTGGAGCTACGAACAGTCTTGCGACACGAGGCCCTTGCTCTCACAGCACTTACATTTTAGTGAGGGAGACACAGATCACAAATAAGTCTATGAGCTGGTGATCGTTACTCAAAGGAAATCCAGAAAATTAGAGATAGAAGGGACAGATGCTATTTTATATAGGGGAGTCATGGAAAGACTCTCTGGTAAGGTAACATTTGAACAAAGTCTGAAATGTGAGACCAGAACAAGGAGCTGCCTGGAGGGAGAACAGTCCAGGCAAGGGGAACAGTAAGCGGGCGCACATACTCCGTGTTCCAGGAACAGCAAGAACACGATCGCGACAGTGGTGGCGGATGAAGTCTGAGAAATGCAAAGGGTGTTCACCTAACACCTCCCAAGTCATGATAAAAACCCCCGCTTTTACCCACATGCCTATTTATACTTAAATTCATTAAAATTAAATAAAATTTAAAATTCAGGTTTCTGGTTACACTAGCCAGTTTTCTCAAAGGCGATGGCACCCCACTCCAGGACTCTTGCTTGGAAAATCCTATGGATGGAGGAGCCTGATGGGCTGCAACCCATAGGGTCGCAAAGAGTCGGACACGACTGAGCGACTTCACTTTCACGCATTGGAGAAGGAAATAGCAACCCACTCCAGTGTTCTTGCCTGGAGAATCCCAGGGATGGGGGAGCGTGGTGGGCTGCCATCTATGGGGTCACACAGAGTCAGACACGACTGAAGCGACTTAGCAGCAGCAGCAGCNTGCTTAGATTAGCTTTTCATCATGACAGTCAGTCAGACCTGCACATGCTACATAAATAAGGAGTTAACATTTTGCTCACTATACCATAAGCTATCAAGAAGACCAATTTTATGCAAATCTTCATCAACTGTAAATGGAGTTGGGTTAATAATCATAGGTCTAGATTCAATATGCAAATCAGAATTTGAATATCTGAGACAGAGTTATCCTGAGAACGTTGCCTGTCATAGAACTTTTCTATTTGGTACACACTATAATGTTTCATATCCACAGCATTTGAACTCCTAACAATATACAAAACTAAATGAGCTGAATCACTATGCAAATTTTACCAAAAACTCCTTTGAGAAACACAAATAAAAAATACAGCTGGTAATATTTGTATAAAGCACTCAGTTTGCATGACTGAGTAAGTTTGCATAGGATGGGTCCAACAGAAACAGTTCCAGATAGGGTAGATCTTCACCAGAACTTTCTGTTCTGAAGATGAAGCAAACACATACACTCAACCTGGAATAATAGGGGAGCGGGTGATACACACAGCTGAATGGTTTCCAAGAATAACAGTACTTTGACTTTGTTCTTTCCAAGGCGTTATCTAACATTTGCTACCTCTTACCTTGTATGCCTGGATCTCTACCTTTTTTTCTTTTTTTTACTGTAACAATGTATGTTTGCATTTTTAAACTGTGGAAGGAGACACAGAAACTCATCAGTGTTTTCACAAGGAGAGGACGTGAGAGCAGAGCGAATAAGGAGGGAATTCAGGCAGGAACATACCTTTGTCTGTGAATCTTTTTATGTCTTGGGCATTTTAAACCATGTGAAGATATAAACCACACTAGAGACCAAGAAAAATGTAAAGAAAATGATTTGACACTACACCACAGTAGCAAATACCTTTGCATTAACTGCAGAAGTTAAAGAAAGAATTTTAACATTTCAGCAGACTGTAATTGAACTTAGGCAGATTTAAAAAGCACTAAATATATTTTATAATTATAGTTTTATAATTTAGAAAACTCAGTAAGTTCTTTTGTTATATATAAAGACCCCAGAGAATAAAAGCAGAAATGCCAGTGTTTAAGTGTATGAAAAATACATGTTCTATTTCATCGTCCTGAGGCAGAAATCTTATAGCATGGAGTAAATCTTATTTTAATTACCTTTATTCTTAGTGCGAAAAACTAATTATTAAGAGTTGATAAAATGAGCTGTTCGAAATGTTTGTTTCCAGCTTCATATGTATACTTTAATGAACACAGTAGACATTTCTCAGTGGGCCAACATTTATGAATTTAAAACATGTGTCTGTGCTCATGACAGGAGGTCATGCCATGACCGACGTGCTTCAGCAAGACGTGTCAGACACACAGCACATGCCATTCTTAGTGCAGAAGTTCAGACACATTCTCGCTTCAAAAATGGCTGTAACCTATTTTTCAGTTATCACTGTACACCCCTCAAAATCAATATTAAGCTCAGTAAGCTGAGGTTTCAGTTTAGAAACAATGCTGCCTTCCAGAGAAAAGAAAATCACCATGTGACATGAGCAAAAGCAAATTCTGACACAAAACTAGCCCCTGCCACAGCCTTCCCTAGGTTCCAGATTATTCCCGTGCTTTCAGGAACTGTAACCATGACAAATGTAAGAATTTAAGGAAATGCAACTTCATCTTTCTAACAGTGCCTCTGAAACTCATTTAATCCTTTAATGCCTTTACAGTTTTATGTGGCCCCATGCCGACACTCTAAAAGGACGGTGATTCATATCACAGGGTCTGCACTGTAACTCCAAGCACTGTAACAACCTCACAACAGAAAAATACTGGACAAAGAGAAGGGGCTATCTGCAGACAGACAGGCGATAAAGGAGCGGGAAAATGTTGGCCCAGCACTCGCATCCTCACGCGCAGTGCGGAAACCAGAATGGTCCCCACCATGTTTCTCCCAGAGACAGCAATTAAGCAACATTTATTTCAATTCTGTCTAAAGTCCTGAATTCCAAAAGCATTCCTCTTTTTTGGAAACTCTCTAGATGTTCATTTAGCAGGATATAGTGAAACATTACAACAGGTTAAAGAAAAAGGAAAATGGGTATCAGGTAGGATTTTCAAGAGAAAAAAAATACTAATAATACAACTGCTAGTAATAAAGTTATGATGCCCTACTCTGCTTGGATATCAGTGTAGTAGATCATTTGGATATGCGTCTATGCCTCCTGATGAGTTTTATTAGGTACAACATAATATAATCTTCATTTTAAAGATGAAAACTTAGACGTGAAGTAAAGTAAGCTGGGAGAGTCGCATATTCAATATTCAATGACAAAGCAAGAATCCAGGCACAGAACTGTTAACACTAATAGGGCCAAGAATAATAGTAGTAGCAGCTGCATTACTATCGGACTGTTTCTTCTCAATACACTTTCATGCATTTCTAAGTGTCTTAAATATTTTAATCTAAGTTCATTTATTATTCATAACAACCATACAGAATAGGTACTATCACCCTCCTTGCAGATGAGAAAAAACTCTGTACAGAGAGGTTAAACAGCTTATTCAAGGTGACAAAGAAAATAGGTAACAAGGTGGGTCCTGGACTGAGGCAGCCTGCTTCCTGCTTTCCTATACCATCCCACTAAGGTCTAAAATAACAGAATGCGGCTCTACAGCCAATGAGTCACCCTGTAAATCTCGGAAACGTAAATTTGAGCTTCATAAAATTTCACCGAAATAAGAGAAAACTCACCTAACAAAGTAATTTTTTAAGTATTTTTGTGCAATATATTCTTTATCTGAATTTCAGTCTCACCAATGTGAAGAGGGAGGCTCTCTACTTTCCTAAGGAACTGAGAGACAGGTAATAAATAATTTTCTCATCAAACAAGAAGTATTATAGGATCCTGGAATGTTCCATGTGAATACCTGCCAAAGGAAACTTGAGAAACAATAATTATTAAGTATAGAGTTAAAGAAACAAAAACTCTCTTAACAAAGTTAAGCCTTTCAATTTCATTGACTTTCAGTAAGAGTATCAATGACATCTAAAATCAAGCTGCAAGCGACCTGAAACTGGAAGGGGGGTGTGTGTGTGTGTGTGTGTGTGAAGTATAAAGGAGAAAGCATAGGCAAACCCACCACCAAAGTAAAAGCCCAACATAAATATGCAAGATATTACGATACATGTAGTGTAACAGCTCTGACTAATGCTACTTACCCTGAACATTCATAACACATGAATCTGATAACAAAAAAGCAAAGCACATTTCTCAATGTAGGAGAGTAGATATGAGATTAAAAAAAAAAAAAAACTACCAATAATCTCACGTGGGGCTACCTGAATGAAGAAACAACAAGATACCTTCTTTCTTGTAGTAGTTTTCATATTATTCCCTGGCCCAAGACTCGGATTCATGTAAAACCACAAAATAAAATCTCACATTGTAAGTTTTCAGATTTTTCATTTCAAAAATTATGTGTGTAATTCTATTAAACAGAAATGGATAGTAGCTAGACTAAACTAAAGCCATCTTGATTAATTGAATTTTCTAGTCTAGACAAGGAAAACAACAGCTTGTTTTTTGGACTATTATACCTACAAGAGAAGCAGCAATAACATGTAAAATAGATTAAAAAAAAAAAAACACTTTAAAAGGAGATCTTTCTAACTCGAGCAATAATCTTGGTAGTGAGGTGGAGTCTGAAAACAATAAACAAAGTTCAAAGCCTAATTTTACTAATTTTGCCTCTGAACTTCTGAAAGACTGCCAAAGAGACCTAAGTGAAAGGGGAAAAAAATGTTTTAATGAAAAAACCCACCTCTGAGCCACTGAACATAAGAGTGCTAGAGGGAAAAAGTGAGAAAGAAAGAAAACTTCAAAGAGATTCCATAATCGAAGATGCCTGACTCTTGACTGCCTCATCTCAGAGATTAAAGAAGATTTTTAAAGCTGTTCCATGGACTTAGAGATCAAACATTTATAAATGTTTATAATTTTACAAGTCCAAAATTCAAAGGTGGGCTCAAAGAATTAAGAGGAACATAGGCAGCTAGGAGGAAAGATGAGTTTTCTTGGGTGAGGGAGGGATGTTGAAGGTGACTTTGAAGAATATACTCTTTGGGTTGAACAAAAGGAAGTAGTTTCGAAAAGCTCATTTTTCACCCAGGTCATCTAAATGAACCACAACACACTGGGAAATGGATACTAAGACACTGTCTCAGTTTATATTTACTCAATTTTAAAAAGCACTAAATTTATCAAGTATTCACATAGATCTACTCTGCAGCAATCCAAGATTATCATATTAACCTAGTTACTACTCTTTTACAATGAAAATCTTAACAATTCAGATTTGTAATTTTTGAAAGTTCATAGACAACTCATGAGTTTTATTGGCCTGGTTTGATTTCTACAGAACTCAACCCCATAATGAAAAGAGGAGGGAGGTAGGGAAAAAAAAATGATCCCCATCAACAACAGCTTGGAGCAAATCAACCACGAGGAAGAATGGTCATTATCAGTACTGATGGAATCAAACAGACATTTCTCAATATATTTTTAATATGTCAATCTCTTAATTATTAAATAATCCATATATCATTTAAGTGCTAATAGAAAGAGCTTTCCTATTACTTTATTTCCAAACAGTGAATATCACTATATCACATACAATGAGTTCCTGGAAGGAAGCAAGAACATCATATTTATCTTCTTCTTCTCACTAGGACCCAGCACAGAGTCCACCACACAACAGAATTTGTGTATTGATTTGAGTTGCCTAAATGTCACCATTGTTGAAAACGAGGTAAAAACAAAATATAAATTAAGTCACATTAATTTTACTGCTCCTAAAATAAGATAATTTTCTATTAATGCCTAATTCGAGTTTCAGTGTTCTATGAAGATAGTTCTAGTTCTGAATCTGAAGTCATTATTAATTCCTCTATAATCACAAGAAGCCTTCATTCATTAGTCAACAAGAGTATATCATCACCTTGACTCTAACCACTTACTCATTAACTAGTTACTGACTGCCAACAACTGCTCTAGGCTCTGGAGCTACGAACAGTCTTGCAACACGAGGCCCTTGCTCTCACGGCGCTTACATTTTAGTGAGGGAGACACAGATCACAAATAAGTCTATGAGCTGGTGATCGTTACTCAAAGGAAATCCAGAAAATTAGAGATAGAAGGGACAGATGCTATTTTATATAGGGGAGTCATGGAAAGACTCTCTGGTAAGGTAACATTTGAACAAAGTCTGAAATGTGAGACCAGAACAAGGAGCTGCCTGGAGGGAGAACAGTCCAGGCAAGGGGAACAGTAAGCGGGCGCACATACTCCGTGTTCCAGGAACAGCAAGAACACGATCGCGACAGTGGTGGCGGATGAAGTCTGAGAAATGCAAAGGGTGTTCACCTAACACCTCCCAAGTCATGATAAAAACCCCCGCTTTTACCCACATGCCTATTTATACTTAAATTCATTAAAATTAAATAAAATTTAAAATTCAGGTTTCTGGTTACACTAGCCAGTTTTCTCAAAGGCGATGGCACCCCACTCCAGGACTCTTGCTTGGAAAATCCTATGGATGGAGGAGCCTGATGGGCTGCAACCCATAGGGTCGCAAAGAGTCGGACACGACTGAGCGACTTCACTTTCACGCATTGGAGAAGGAAATAGCAACCCACTCCAGTGTTCTTGCCTGGAGAATCCCAGGGATGGGGGAGCGTGGTGGGCTGCCATCTATGGGGTCACACAGAGTCAGACACGACTGAAGCGACTTAGCAGCAGCAGCAGCAGCAGCCAGTTTTCATGTGCTGAACAGCCACCTATGGTCAATGGGTACCATACTGCGTGCATGTATGCTCAGTTGTGTCTGACTCTTTGTGACCCTATGGACTGTAGCCTGCCAGGCTCCTCTGTCCATGGGATTATCCCAGCAAGAATCCTGGAGTGGGTGGCCATTTCCTCCTCCAGGGGATCTTTCCAACCCAGGGATCGAACCCACGTCTCTTGTACTGGCAGGCAGATTCTTTACCATTGAGCCATCTGGGAGGCCCCAGGTACCACATTAGACAATGTAAAACAGAACGCTTCCATCACTTAGAAAGTTTTATTGGACAGTGCTGAGATTTTTGAGCTGAACAGCAAAAGATGGTATTCAAAGAATCTCTGACTGCTGGGTGGAAAACAGACTGTAGGAGTGAAAACAAGGAAATAAGTCAGGCAACTATTATAATCTAGGCAACAAGATGCTGCTGACTCAGTGTACGATGGTAGCCTCAGTGTGGCTGAAAGAACTAGCAGGACTCTGGATGTCAAGACAGAGCCACCAGCATCTGCTGACAGATTCAGTGTGAGGTGTGAAAACCAGACGCGTTCTCCTTGACTCCAAAATTTTGCGCACACGCAACTGGAAGGTGGACTCCTCTTACTGAGATAAGAAGACAATGGAGGAAGAGATCTGTCGAAGAGATCAGGAGTTTTAAGACATGTTAAATAGACAGGCCTATTAAAGATCCACAATCAAATAATACATAACTAGAGAGTTTAGGACCCAAAGGAGAGATTAAATTCAGAAATATATATTTGAGAAGTGCCAGCACTTTTCACTCTAGTGCACTGGAGAAGGAAAAAGCAACCCACTCCAGTGTTCTTGCCTGGAGAATCCCAGGGACAGGAGAGCCTGGTGGGCTGCCGTCTATGGGGCCGTACAGAGTTGAACACGACTGAAGTGACTTAGCACTGACTCAGCAGCAGCAGCATATAGAGATTATTTAAAAGCTGTGGAGCTCTATAAAATTCCAAATCAGTGAGTATAGGTAAGAAAATAAACAAAGAAGTACCTTGGAGATTGTCCAACATTTAGATATCATATCATAATAATGAGAAGGAATCAACAAATATGACTAACGGAGCAGCCAGTGAAATGGAAGGAAACCGGTAACCAAGAGGGAGTGGTGTCCAGGAAGACCAGTGAGTGTATTTCGAGAAGGAAAGAGCGATGACAAATGCAAACAGACAAAGACTAAGAGGACCAAGACGTACTGACTGCATTTGGTCACTGGTGAAGAGCATTTTAGTAAAGGGTACGACTGGAGTAAGCTGAGTAGAAGGGGAAGCAGGAGGTACAAACAGCTGCTTACAAGGAGTTTTTGCCACCTACAAAAAGACATGCATCAGTCGGAGAAAAATATGGTGCCAAGGAAGGAGATTATTTTAAGATGACATGTTTGATGACAGGAATAATCCAATAAAGAGGGGAAATGGTTCAACAGAGGAAGGAGAAAACAGCAGGAATATCCTGGAGCAGATGAGAGGAGGTGAATTCACAGTGATAAAGCTGGCCTCAGTTCAGTCTAGTTCAGTCGCTCAGTCGTGTCCAACTCTTTGCATCCCCATGGACCACAGTATGCCTGGTTTCCCTGTCCATCACCAACTCCTGGAGCTTACTCAAACTCATGTCCATTGAGTCGGTAATGCCATCCAACCATCTCATCAGAAGGGTGCATAGACCATTCATCAAGGGCCATGGAGGGGCGAGGGTAGGTTGGTGAAATAAATTCATGAAGACAGGAGGATTTGGTATTGGGAACATGTGACTATTCTCTTCTGATGGTTCTAAACATTTATGTGCCCCGTTAGACATCGCTTTTCAAAGGAATGAGCTGTGTTTCAGTTATCACTGTATTCCTAACACTAGCAAGCTGGCACGCATTAAATTATTCAAGAGTTCTATCCAACAAACATATTCTTAGAACTATCTGACTACACAGGGACCTCAGCTTAAGCCCTGACTTGTGCAGGACTTACCTATCCATTCTGTACAGAGAACACTCAGCATTACACAGAAGAAAAGGTGTCAGTCATCACGAACCACAGCTCGTCGCCTTGCCCTCCCCACACAGCGCTGCTACTACAGGATGGGGTGGGAGGAGTATACACATATCCAGCTTCCATGTGCAGAAAGTGTCTCCTGCCTGTAATCCCCAAATGGCAACTACCTACTTTTGTTTTGACTGACTTCCCCCTTCAGACAGTGGTCTGTTTACTCAGGACAGAGCAAGCGGTTCTATTTTCTTAGACTATAACTGAGTCTCTTTGCCTTTAAGCATACCATATATAGTGCCTTTCTCACTGTGATCAAACCCAGCTCCTGTGTGGTCTTTCCCTTCCTAGCCTCCCAAACTTGCAAACACTACAGACCCCTGTTTACAATGAGCTTTCAGAAATTATGCAAAACTTGAATATTAGAAATTAACTATATAAAATGTAATTCAATTTCCTGAGCCCTTTTCTAAGAGTAAGGGCACTGAAAACAAATCAAATGTTAAACAGGAGTAGTAACATTAAAAAAAAAAAAAAAAGCAGTCAACATTACTGATGTTCACGAAAGGGGCAAAGTCATATCCACTCTAATCTGGACTACATCTAGCTCACTTCCTATACTTGCTTTCCTAGCATAACGCAGTATTTTTCTAACCAAATAAATTTAGGCCTATTAAATCTGTTAAAACTTGACAAAGATAAAATAATATCCTCAGTCTTTCAAAAAATTGTGTTAAGTAGTTCAAATTGTTGNTCTAGCTCACTTCCTATACTTGCCTTCCTAGCATAACGCAGTATTTTTCTAACCAAATAAATTTAGGCCTATTAAATCTGTTAAAACTTGACAAAGATAAAATAATATCCTCAGTCTTTCAAAAAATTGTGTTAAGTAGTTCAAATTGTTGAGAGGAATCATTCTCTGCAATAAGCATGCTGAAACTAATGGGGGGGACGCTTTGACTAACAAAAGTGTCTGATTAGATAAGATAATGCAATACATCTATTATATCTAGTGTAACAATACCATTCAATGTAGCTAAGACTCTTAGCATTTCCATTATAAAAAACCTGTTTTTCAACTCTACCACCTGCCATCCATTAAAATAATTTTCTTTTTCTCCTACAACACTCAAGTGTTGATCCTGGAAACATTCTACCACCACTCCCACTAAATGTTTTTGTTCTTTAGATTATCATGCAAATATTTTAAAAGCGTATTTTGTCTTTTTGCACTGCACAGGTCTGAATTCAAATATTAAAGTTCTGATGTGCAAGGATGGACCATAGGGACATTCATTCCAAAACTATATCAACATGTACTCGAGGTCAAGTTGGTAAAATCTTAGCCAATAGAACATTATTCTAATGCCCCAAATAAGAGTTACAGATATTTATGATCCTGAAGACATCAATAGTGATAAACGGTTCTTCACCAGACAAGGGAAAAAAATCTAACAAGATAACATGAAACCAAAAAACATAAAAATAAAGATCAGGTAAAAAGAATTAAATTCATGGCAAGGTAAAGCAAGTACGCAATGGTGACAGTACAATAAGAAAAAGTGGGCAAAAATACAACCATCCTCTCTCTCCACTAGGTGTTAGATGGCTATTAAAAAAAAAAAAANTTCCATCACTTAGAAAGTTTTATTGGACAGTGCTGAGATTTTTGAGCTGAACAGCAAAAGATGGTATTCAAAGAATCTCTGACTGCTGGGTGGAAAACAGACTGTAGGAGTGAAAACAAGGAAATAAGTCAGGCAACTATTATAATCTAGGCAACAAGATGCTGCTGACTCAGTGTACGATGGTAGCCTCAGTGTGGCTGAAAGAACTAGCAGGACTCTGGATGTCAAGACAGAGCCACCAGCATCTGCTGACAGATTCAGTGTGAGGTGTGAAAACCAGACGCGTTCTCCTTGACTCCAAAATTTTGCGCACACGCAACTGGAAGGTGGACTCCTCTTACTGAGATAAGAAGACAATGGAGGAAGAGATCTGTCGAAGAGATCAGGAGTTTTAAGACATGTTAAATAGACAGGCC
Source organism: Raphicerus campestris (assembly GCA_006410735.1). Taxonomy (NCBI): domain Eukaryota; kingdom Metazoa; phylum Chordata; class Mammalia; order Artiodactyla; family Bovidae; genus Raphicerus; species Raphicerus campestris. The sequence goes on along the minus strand of SJYW01031746.1, from coordinate 374,049 downwards.
TATTAAAGATCCACAATCAAATAATACATAACTAGAGAGTTTAGGACCCAAAGGAGAGATTAAATTCAGAAATATATATTTGAGAAGTGCCAGCACTTTTCACTCTAGTGCACTGGAGAAGGAAAAAGCAACCCACTCCAGTGTTCTTGCCTGGAGAATCCCAGGGACAGGAGAGCCTGGTGGGCTGCCGTCTATGGGGCCGTACAGAGTTGAACACGACTGAAGTGACTTAGCACTGACTCAGCAGCAGCAGCATATAGAGATTATTTAAAAGCTGTGGAGCTCTATAAAATTCCAAATCAGTGAGTATAGGTAAGAAAATAAACAAAGAAGTACCTTGGAGATTGTCCAACATTTAGATATCATATCATAATAATGAGAAGGAATCAACAAATATGACTAACGGAGCAGCCAGTGAAATGGAAGGAAACCGGTAACCAAGAGGGAGTGGTGTCCAGGAAGACCAGTGAGTGTATTTCGAGAAGGAAAGAGCGATGACAAATGCAAACAGACAAAGACTAAGAGGACCAAGACGTACTGACTGCATTTGGTCACTGGTGAAGAGCATTTTAGTAAAGGGTACGACTGGAGTAAGCTGAGTAGAAGGGGAAGCAGGAGGTACAAACAGCTGCTTACAAGGAGTTTTTGCCACCTACAAAAAGACATGCATCAGTCGGAGAAAAATATGGTGCCAAGGAAGGAGATTATTTTAAGATGACATGTTTGATGACAGGAATAATCCAATAAAGAGGGGAAATGGTTCAACAGAGGAAGGAGAAAACAGCAGGAACATCCTGGAGCAGATGAGAGGAGGTGAATTCACAGTGATAAAGCTGGCCTCAGTTCAGTCTAGTTCAGTCGCTCAGTCGTGTCCAACTCTTTGCATCCCCATGGACCACAGTATGCCTGGTTTCCCTGTCCATCACCAACTCCTGGAGCTTACTCAAACTCATGTCCATTGAGTCGGTAATGCCATCCAACCATCTCATCAGAAGGGTGCATAGACCATTCATCAAGGGCCATGGAGGGGCGAGGGTAGGTTGGTGAAATAAATTCATGAAGACAGGAGGATTTGGTATTGGGAACATGTGACTATTCTCTTCTGATGGTTCTAAACATTTATGTGCCCCGTTAGACATCGCTTTTCAAAGGAATGAGCTGTGTTTCAGTTATCACTGTATTCCTAACACTAGCAAGCTGGCACGCATTAAATTATTCAAGAGTTCTATCCAACAAACATATTCTTAGAACTATCTGACTACACAGGGACCTCAGCTTAAGCCCTGACTTGTGCAGGACTTACCTATCCATTCTGTACAGAGAACACTCAGCATTACACAGAAGAAAAGGTGTCAGTCATCACGAACCACAGCTCGCCGCCTTGCCCTCCCCACACAGCGCTGCTACTACAGGATGGGGTGGGAGGAGTATACACATATCCAGCTTCCATGTGCAGAAGGTGTCTCCTGCCTATAATCCCCAAATGGCAACTACCTACTTTTATTTTGACTGACTTCCCCCTTCAGACAGTGGTCTGTTTACTCAGGACAGAGCAAGCGGTTCTACTTTCTTAGACTATAACTGAGTCTCTTTGCCTTTAAGCATACCATATATAGTGCCTTTCTCACTGTGATCAAACCCAGCTCCTGTGTGGTCTTTCCCTTCCTAGCCTCCCAAACTTGCAAACACTACAGACCCCTGTTTACAATGAGCTTTCAGAAATTATGCAAAACTTGAATATTAGAAATTAACTATATAAAATGTAATTCAATTTCCTGAGCCCTTTTCTAAGAGTAAGGGCACTGAAAACAAATCAAATGTTAAACAGGAGTAGTAACATTAAAAAAAAAAAAAAAAGCAGTCAACATTACTGATGTTCACGAAAGGGGCAAAGTCATATCCACTCTAATCTGGACTACATCTAGCTCACTTCCTATACTTGCTTTCCTAGCATAACGCAGTATTTTTCTAACCAAATAAATTTAGGCCTATTAAATCTGTTAAAACTTGACAAAGATAAAATAATATCCTCAGTCTTTCAAAAAATTGTGTTAAGTAGTTCAAATTGTTGAGAGGAATCATTCTCTGCAATAAGCATGCTGAAACTAATGGGGGGGACGCTTTGACTAACAAAAGTGTCTGATTAGATAAGATAATGCAATACATCTATTATATCTAGTGTAACAATACCATTCAATGTAGCTAAGACTCTTAGCATTTCCATTATAAAAAACCTGTTTTTCAACTCTACCACCTGCCATCCATTAAAATAATTTTCTTTTTCTCCTACAACACTCAAGTGTTGATCCTGGAAACATTCTACCACCACTCCCACTAAATGTTTTTGTTCTTTAGATTATCATGCAAATATTTTAAAAGCGTATTTTGTCTTTTTGCACTGCACAGGTCTGAATTCAAATATTAAAGTTCTGATGTGCAAGGATGGACCATAGGGACATTCATTCCAAAACTATATCAACATGTACTCGAGGTCAAGTTGGTAAAATCTTAGCCAATAGAACATTATTCTAATGCCCCAAATAAGAGTTACAGATATTTATGATCCTGAAGACATCAATAGTGATAAACGGTTCTTCACCAGACAAGGGAAAAAAATCTAACAAGATAACATGAAACCAAAAAACATAAAAATAAAGATCAGGTAAAAAGAATTAAATTCATGGCAAGGTAAAGCAAGTACGCAATGGTGACAGTACAATAAGAAAAAGTGGGCAAAAATACAACCATCCTCTCTCTCCACTAGGTGTTAGATGGCTATTAAAAAAAAAAAAATGCCCAAATGCAAAGGTACGGTTTAGTTTTCCTAGAATAATTATCCCTCAGAAGAGAAAATTGCTTCATACTCCTATTAAGTCCATATCAAGTCTTTTGCCACAGCTCTTGCTCTCTCCATTCCCTTCTTGTGAGTTACAGTATCACTTCAAGTAGACATTACCCCAGGTAACAGGATCCCTGGAAGCCTAGAGAAGTCGCCTGAATCAGTCAACTGAACCGGTCAGAAGGGCTGTAAAGGATTTAAGCCTGATTTAACTCCTAAGGATATAACCTGACACTGGCAAGTATTTGATTTCACTGTAAACAAGTCCTTCAAAGACAAATTTTTACAAAGCATTATAATAAGTGGTTACACTTTAGAGATCAACATATATGCTTCTCCAAGAGGAAAGACAAAACCAAAACCACAGAGAAAATTTCCAGAGACCTCAAAGACTCAAAATATGTTGGATTTCAAACAAGTCAAATGGAAGTAAAGTCAAACTGTCAGACAATTCAAAGTGATTTAAGGAGGGAGAAAAAACTCTTATGTTCATGATGCCCCAGAAGTGTTTAAATTGCTTCACGAAAAGCCAGGGGAGGAAAGCAACATTTAAAAATGACTTCAGATAATGTAACTTTAAAGCACACATCCTTAACTTATGTTAAGGATATGTGACAATTTCACCTGCATTCCTAAACTTTATATATTCCAGTTAGTCAAAACACTTTACTTAACCTACTCACTGGGAAAACTAGGGCATCGCTTTATATCAGACTCACACGTATTTGCCACCTGCAATAACTGAAAAAAATAAGGACAAAGACCAAATCTTTTCATTTTTAAAGTCAGTTCCCTCAACCCACAGCAGTGTATCCCACAGATTCGTTCAATAGCTAAGCAGCATGTTAAAACTGACTTCACATAAATGAAAAGGTTGATATAAAATGTCTTGTGAAAGAAATAGCACTTTATGTATTAGATACATGAATTAGAAAATTGCAGTGTGTCTACATTTGAAAATATATTTATACAAGTTATACATCTGTAAGCACTTTTTTTTTTTCCCCCTAAAAAAAGGATTTGGGGATATAGTGCTAGGCTTTTCAAACCCAGGTTCTGCAAGACAGCTTTGTTCTATTTCCCCAGAAAGATTTAGTATTACTTTTTGGAAAACTATGCATTAACATTCGGAGTAATGCCTAGCATACAGTAAAAGCTAAGTACGTTTTCGATATTACCATGAATAGCTAAACCAAAACTAGGGTGTTAAAGGTTGTTTACTGACTTGTACTTGACTGAAAAAAGCAAAGCCTGCCTTTTTCCATGATGTTTAGTATAAATCATACGTAAAATAACACCCACACTGGAGACTGTGCTTCAAGACCAGTGCAGGCACGTCGCACCGGCTGTCCACCTGCTCAGCTCGGCAGGCGCCACAGCAGCCGCCATTACTGACTGTCACACTACATGGGTCACCTTAATACCTACATTTCATTAATGCAGGAACAGCATTAAAGGAATAAGGAATAGCATTAAAAATGAGAGTTAATGAAATCTGTGATAAATTAATATATATGCATAGAATTGTTCTTCAAAATTTTACCCATACTCTAACAAAAGGAATTTATATTTGGTTTGCCCAAAACATTAACACCTTTCAACTTTTAAAAAAGGAGGAATGTTTTATAGGAATGGAAGACAAGGTTTCATCTCCAAGTCCCCCACAACACAAGCCTCAGTATCTTTTACACAGTTAAGTACACACTGCACAGCTGCAATGAAAACAACTCCCAAGAATTTCAAGAAGTTGGCCTGTCTACCAAACCAAACACAGGCAGTGTATCTCATGAGTCAGTATATGCATAAAATATTCTTTTACAAAAGAATTCTGAATTTAAAATAATCTCTACCGAAAGGATATATGGTATATTTGTTAAGATTTAAATATGAGATAATCTTTTATCCCCAAATCACAGTACAATGAAAGGCAAGTATGACTTTGAAAAATGAAAAATGTGTATTATAATAACCCCATTCCAGGTTTCCACAAGGTCCGAAGATCCAAGTTAGTAGGCATCAAGGTGCTACTAAGGTTCTGAAGGCTGTGCTGAAAAAACATCTGGGCTTCTCTTGCAAAAATTAATAATGTATTTTAAGATGAAAAAAATCAGAGAAAAAAACATCAGTGAAGCCAACCGAGCCATGAGTTACAGGAGAGATACAAGAGTTACAGCAGAGTGAAAAAGGGAAAATACTATCCAGAATGCTTGAGCCCACAGCTAAGAAAGGTGACAGCCATGAACAGTCTCTGTTACAACCTGGAGAGGGGAGATAGACAATAAATAATACAGGGATTTCAGCTTTAAAGACCAAACAGGAGTAAAAAGTAACTGCTCCATAAGTGACAAGGGGGCCTAAGTCCAGGGAAGAATGTGTGCCGGTCTGGACCCAAGTGACAACAGTGCCTCCCAGCAAATGGATGAATTCTGAGATCCTCCCAAACTCATGAACATCAAAAGACAGGTGGGAACCTCTGCCCGGGTCACTGTCTAACAAAAGGACTAGAAATTGTAATCCCACCTCCTGACAGCTAATTCCTACAACTACAAAATGATAGTATTCTCATAACAAACTACCAAATGTCATAGACTTTCTGAGTGCTTAAAAATAACTGAAACCCTGAAGGCTAAGTTCACAAATGGCAAGGACCTAGTGCATTTATGTCCAATCCTTCAGGGCACCAGACCCCACGTGGTGATATACTACTTCCAACTGCCAGTGACTGAGAAAACACACACACATTCAGAGACCTTGCCTACAACGAATCTTCTAAATCTCTCGCCCACAGTGGGTACAGACAACTAGCTGAGAAGTATCACTCCTCTGTGCATAAAGGCTTGAAGAGGCACTATTTCATGGACTACACAAGTCTAAATTTAAGTTCCAATCACTACCTCTGTATAGATATTATCAATCCTCCAAATAACCCAATACTCAGCCAGTATCACCACCAAGGTCAAGCAAAAGGAAGAAGTTGGTTGGGGGACTGTGGCTTATACTGTTAGTGACTAAAAGCAGTGTGGGTTCTAAAACCAGCCGGCCAGGGTAAGAATCCCGGCTCACCTTTATGACTCACGTGACTTTGGTCCGGGCTTTTAGCCTCTCAGTGATTCAGCAGCCTCACATGCAAAACAGGAATTAAGAAGAAAAAGTTCCTACTTCGCACATTTGTGAGAATACATGTAAAGCAGTTAGGTCAGTGTCTGGCACACGGCAGGCATTACATAAGTGCAAGCAAAACAAAACCGACATGGAAACTCAAAGCTGGACTGGAAATCCTCAACAGAAAGAAGGGCACTGTATTATTACAAGCATCTTTAAAAAGTCTTAACACAACAACTTTTCATATATACAAAGGCTATTTCCGTGCAGCCACGTCAGGGGAATCTAAACCGAGCCACCGCACGGCTTTCTCTCCTACCCAGTGCCACTCTTCCACTGCCCTTTTCAGCTCCTGCTCTTGGTTCATGTTTTAGGTCATCAACACCTGCCATAAACATTGCCTGCTTTGAGGAAAACAATTAGAATTTTACAACACAAGACAGCCCTTCATCAGATGTTAAGACTTTCACCGAATAGGTCTGCCACAGAGGAGTAAATACACACTTAACCACAGAACTCAACTAAATAAGATAATGTGTCCAAAGACCTTAGCATNTTCAGCTCCTGCTCTTGGTTCATGTTTTAGGTCATCAACACCCGCCATAAACATTGCCTGCTTTGAGGAAAACAATCAGAATTTTACAACACAAGACAGCCCTTCATCAGATGTTAAGACTTTCACCGAACAGGTCTGCCACAGAGGAGTAAATACACACTTAACCACAGAACTCAACTAAATAAGATAATGTGTCCAAAGACCTTAGCATAAGGGCTGGCACTCCAGCAGTGTGAGCTGTAGTCATTAATTCTGCTAACAATGCTTGTGAAAAAGCACTGCTCCATCTCTCGGCTTTAGGTAAAAATAAATTTTTATTTGGTTGTGAGTGTACACATTTTGTTATCATAAGCAAATGGAATTTGTATATGCAATAATACAAATTTCAGAAACATTGAGTAAAAGAAGCCACACACAAAAGGGTACATACCATATGATTTCGTTTATGTATCTCCCAAGAACAAACAGAGGTAGTATCAGAAACTGGCTGCTACAGTAGGGAAGGCAAAGGGAGGGTGGATGGGAAAGAAGCACAACAAAATTTTCTGGGATGATGGAAATGGTCTCCATCTTCTTTGGGTGGTTGGACCATGGATACACAAAATGGGAAATATTCATCAAACTGAACACTGAAGATCTGTATATTTTATTGGATATAAATTATACCTGAATTTTTTACTAAAAAAGCAAATACCTCTTTGTAATTGAGAGTTAGGGATGTTATATAGGTGATTTAGGAGAAGGAAGACTGAAGAATTGTGCAATTTAGGGTCAAAACTTAATGAGTTATATGGTCCACAGAAAACAAACATATGCATCTGTGCTTTCTAGTAACAGCACACCTCCTATTTATATCCACCTCATCCATCTCCTATTGTCTCTCTCAGTTCTGATCACTGGCTCATTCTTCCACTCAATGCAGAGTTTGCTGTCTCTGCTTACACCACGATGCTAACAGAGTTAACAGAAAGAAAGACTATGAATACTCAATCAAAACAGCAACGTTTTTATTAAATAGGCGAGCAGCTGTGTGAGCAGAGACTTGTAAATGCATCTGTTCTACAGGATTTTATGTTTAATTCAATTTGTTCAAATCAGAGCAGCAAAGCCCTATAACTATGGCCTAGACGAGGAAATAGTTTTGCAGAACAGAACAGAATCCTACATTAAAATGGTGTTTGTTAGGAAAGAATTGCACCTATTCATTCATTCGTTCACTCAACAAGCACGCACTGAGCACCTATCCCATCCCAGTCATTGTGTGCGGTGCTGGGAATACAAAGGTGAGGCCCAGTCTGGCAGAGCTGACAGACATCTGAACAGATGGTCATAATATATTGGGTTCAGAGGCCTGGAGTATAGTACTCTGAAAGCACAGAGGAGGGGGAAGATTTCCTTTGAAGGCTGGAGCTTTTCTGGAGAAAATAGGCAGAAAGAGAGAATGAAAAATAGACTCCCTTCTAATCTCCACCCTATACGTAAGGGAGCTGCTACCGAAAGCATTTGTTTCTAAATCTGGGTTGGCAATACATGGCTGTTCTGTGCCTTATTCTTTTAACTCTTTTTCCCTGTTGAGTATTTTGTAGTGAAAAAAAATGTAATGCAGTCCGCCAAGTAGTGCCTGTAGACTCTGAAAACGTTCCCCACCAGCAGCTGCTTATCCCACGACAGACAACTTAGAGATGCCAGGGTTAGCTAGTCAGACGTGGAAGTGAATGACAGAGGAGACAGGCTAAGATTTCTCTAGTGATGGCTGTGTATTAGGCCTAGGGTGTAGGACATATTCCAACTTCATTTTATATATCCACAGGAAAAAAAAAATGGGAGTATATCTACCTTTGCCATAGGAAAAAAATAGTTTATCATAAACAACTAACTCCATTCACTGTGATCTCTATTCTCTAAGCAAATGTTTACTGAACACTTGCTAACATTCACCCAGAGAAAAACAAACTCCTGCCTCCTAAGTGCCTGCCATCCAACAGGAGGGATAGTCAGGGGTGCCAACTGCAGGAATACAGCGGGTAGACACGACAGTAAGGACTGGAGAAGGCACAGCACAAGTCTGCAACAGGGGGTGCGTAATGATTCAACACTCATTATCCTCCTGTGCCACAAACAAGTGGTAATCACATCATCTCACTAGCTCCTCCCAACGGGGGGAGAGGGAGGACTGACAAAATTCTGGAACTCACTGTGAAGTTCAAGGTGCTACTCTCATGCTGAAACAAAACTGCCTTAAGCCAAAATGATGGATGAGAATGTGCTAGATTGAGCCTTTAAGCAAAAGTAGACTTTTCTTGACTGGAGTGACTATTATGTTTACATGGATAATACAACTCAGTTACTTTTTTCTTCTTTTGCTGTTCTCATAGACACTAAATGACCAGTCTCAAGTTAGTTTTTTAGAAACTTCATTTTTCCATTCTTACAAAAAAAAAAAAATGTTTGATTCAAAATAAAGTCAACCACACACACACACATACCACACATGTGTAACCAAGTAAATTTAAAGTACTTTTGAGATTAATTTTTTTAATTGACTTTCCTCTCCTTCCTCCAACCATTCTGTAATCCAGTATGCTCTAAGAATAATGCCACTGCTCACACACCTCCTTCTTCCTGCACTTGAGAGTTTAAAGGTAAGGGACAAGACAGATTTGTGATGTTTTGATAGTGTGTTGCCATGGAAATGACTGGCTTATTCCTTATGAAGCACCATGACTTCATGGCAAATGAGAAAGGAATAGGATGATTTCTGACGATTCAACTCAGAGAAAAATTAACAGCTAGGCAGGAATAAAAAACCAAAAACTGAACACACAACCTGGAAAATACCGCAATGCCAAGAGTTACAGTGAAATATTTTCAAAGAACTTACACAAGCCTGACCTCCAAACCAGGAACCCTGTAATCAAAAAGGAAGATATAATACTAACATGAAGATAAGCCATTCAAATAACATGGACCCACGGTTTCTAAACAAATACATTACACCCTCAATCCCCATAGACTACGAGCAAAATCCCATGACTTTTGGTGGATACATTATAAAATTAAACCCACACCATACTTTTCCCTTCCTAAAAGCAGTCTGCTTTTTCTTTCTTTCTTTTTTTTTTGCTGCCCCTGTTTATACAGCTTATCCCTTATCACACTGACAAGACTGGGAACCACAGCAGATGGTCCCCTCAGACATAATTCTAACAGGTTTTTTGTGCAAACAAAAGATAAAGAAGGCTACAGCAATGATTTACTGATATCTAAAGTTGAAAACTGACAAAACACAAACTGCTTTTTTCTTACTGTTTGAACTGTTTATCCTTTAAATTTCTAAGATAGATATGGCCAAAATTAAATATGATTTCAAACTACAAAAGCAAATATCCAGTTTTAACAGCCATTAAGTCTTGTCTTTTAAGTCACCAAAATGTCCTAAATCACATTTTTAAAAAACATTATTTACCATTCCTTTTGTAAGTTTCTGACTTATAAATTCAACTTAGTTGCTAGTTGTGAAATAAACTACTCATCTGGATTTTTCTTAAGCAAGGAAAATGCATTTGAATTGAAAACTCCAAAATGTTTTCCCCAAGAAGAATTAAGAATGAAATTAACTGAATCAATTCTGGAATCTTGGTTGTAGAACTAAAGTCTGTTCTATTTCAAAATAATCTACCTAGTGAATATAACACAAAACCAAATGAAAAACATCCTCCAAATTACTCATCCTTCAAGATTAAAGAGTGTTTACATACCATAAAACAGAAGCTCCCTCATGATAATCTAATTGCAAAGAGCACTGTATTTATGGTATACCTGAAAATCTAGCAAGAGCCACAAACAATAATATATAATGAAACTGACAAGCATCTGAAATAAACTACCCAGACATCAAGCAAAAATACACCAGACAGACCCACAGGGCTCTTGTAATGTAGGTCATGACTGTCAGACCATGGCGAAAACATGGTGACCCTTGATAAAAATTAACCTTGATTATATGTAATCATGCACATATTTTGCTCTCAGTAACCAGCCCTCTGAAGTAAGTCCATAAAGCTCCAAGAGGTGGATATAGGAGTTTGTTGTAAACTACTTTTCACCAAAGAAAATATCTGCCCAATCATCTGTCAATGGAGGTATAAGGTAGCTTCCAACAAAATAGTCCAAGACTTCTGTGGCCTTCATACCTCTTACTTCTGAGAGATCTTACTACTTCAACAAAATGCACTTCCTCTAGAATGTATTTGTACAGATGTCTACTGCTGCTGCTGCTAAGTCGCTTCAGTCTAACCCTCCATAAAAACATACACGTACATATATTCCAGCTAAACTCATCCTTTCTAGAGGTAGAATATGGCTGAGTTTTTTGGGTATTTTTTTTGTGTGTAGAAAATTATAAAACAAGCAAATAAAAAGTCAGATCAGGAATAATAGGCCTGATCATCTAATCTTATACGGTCTCTTTTTTGTAGAAGTCACTCACAAAGTCTCTGACTGGGAAAGAGGCGGTGCTAAAATACTGACTTCTCAATGAATCCAAACTCAGACACAAAACCTCTTACAAAGCCTTACAGAAGGACAAAAACTCCCCATGCAGCACAACAAAAAGATATGAGCATGTTCATATGGTATAAGACAATTTATCCACAGCTAGTTTTAACTCAGGTAGTGACAGCATAATACTCTGAACCCAGCATAAGCCAGCTAGTCACATTGCCTTCCACAGCCACAAAGCAGACGTTTAATTCTGCCAGCCAGCCATCACATGTGAGAACTGAAAACATGACCCAGTTAAAGACTGTGCTTGAATCAGGGCAGATCCATGATCACTGGAAGACCAGTGGGTCACAAAGTCACAGGAAACAATAGGTGTTCTGTGTGCAATGATTCCAAATCAAATCTAAACCCACTGGATCATGGGTAAAAGTACATAATTTTCTGATGGAGGTATATCCAAGATCCAGGGCACTAAAAGTGTACTAAAAAAGTATAGTCTAACAGCTGTTATTTGATGGTCTATATCCTAAATGATTTATTTCTGAACAGAAAATTCTATAATACAGAGCAGAAACCTAATTTTCATATTTGCAGCAAAAGTATGCCATTTATTACAACTCTAAGACAAAATAAAAAGCATGAGGGTGATTCTAAGAAATAGAATTTAAAACAAATGCAGCGTATTTTCTTTAAACACATATTAGGTTCACTTCCATCTGCCATCTTTCTAAAGGATGAAAAACTCGCTAACTGAAATATGTTTGCTAATAAATTTAACTTGAGATTCTTCTTTGAAATTAAACTGTAAAAGTGTTATGACAACTGTCTTGTTTGCAGACGGCGCCAGTCACACACTCTTCCCATTACGGTCACTGTGTGTGCGTCTCCGTCTTATTTCACCTTGCTTGTCAGTGTTCGTCACTTATGTATTAAGAAGGTGTGTATAGTAAATGTGTATATGTGGTCACATATGTATACACACACACACACGTTTGTTACTTGTATGTAAATATGTGTACACATATTCTTAATACATAAGCAGCAAACAGTGACAAGCAAGGTAAAAGAAGAATACTGTATTCCACAATGGAAAGTTTCCATCTGAAAAGGCAGATCTAACACACTTTTTTAAAAAGGCAAACAGGAAATGTGTAACAATGAGTTGCACAACGTGGTCCTTAAAATCCTGAACTCACTAAATGTCATCATATTAGTAGGAGACTGGCTACAGGCTAATTTAATACTTAAATGTTAATATAATTTTCCCATTACTACATCTGCCATGAATGTTCTTTTAACAATACAAGCAAGGTTAGAAAATGCTAAGTAAGGAAGAAGAGAAAAATCTTCCAGCAATATCCTTATTACATAAATAGTCACAAATAGGCATTATTTCCAGGCCTAGTTTGTTAGAAATTACTATACTTTCAAAAATGTGTGATTTGAGCAGAAATAAAGGAAGTAACTAGTTTAGTTTTAAAAAAAAGACTGAAAATAATATAACTGAAATTAGACTGTCTTGCCAGGAATATCTTTTAAAAATAGTGTAATTTTATTTAAAACATGCAAAGACTAAATCCTAAAATAATTAATTTCCTTAGCCACCTCAAGACAAGTCACAAAAAATAGCACTGGATAAATCTTGTTACAAATACTGCAGTGTGGACCCATACATATGATAAATAAAGTATAAGAAAGCACTCAGCATTTCTATGTAAACTGCTCCTGAAGGATTATTATGGAATGCACACACTGGCTGAACTTAAAGTGTTCACATTTTAAACATTAATTTACTTTGACTATGTGCATGTCAAAATGAAAGATTGCTGTCTGGATCCAGACATGCCATATTAATATTGAACACAGGCATTCACTTCAGGTCAGTAGTCACTCCAAGTCGACTTCAGCAGGTGGTAAAAGTAATGTACTCATTAAAATGTATGTGTTACAGGGTTATCTCCCCAAAACAGCTCTCAAATAGAGGGAGCCTTGAAACTGAAGCATTAGATATGCTAGAACCAACCTCTAATTGTCACAAGTCTGGAGAAAATTGAACTTACTCTCTCTCCCTAATAACCAATAAATTTAGCAGCTTTCATCAGTATCTCAGGAAAAGCCAGAGTTTTAAATTCTAACCTGGTTGCCTCCAAGGGAGTAAAATGCTCTTGAACCAATATACACAGACTAGAGGATCACTTCAGATGCAGAAGCCAAATATAGGAGTTTCCTTCATTTTGGATGCCTCAGTGTATTTCTTAATTAAGTAAAAATTTACTCCATTCACTTCAATGAACTCTATTCAAATTGTTTCCCCCTTTTCTGAGATAAATTCAGTTCTCCGACTAAAGGCATAGAGCTCAAGATATTAGAGCTGATTCAAACCAAGGAGATCTGCCCACCTCTCTGCCACCCCAAAAAATTACATCTGACCTTAGGTATGAGAAAATATACCAAAAAACTCACTTCTTAAACTACTTTTCAACACCAGGGATAAATCTATTCCATTTATAACTGTCACACCAAAACTCAAACAAGATCATCCTCTAGCAGGCTTTCAGTTCTCTCACTCCCAAGTTACCCCATCATTTCCACTAGCAGATAACTCACTTCATTTTAATAACCTTTTAAATATACACAAACTATGTTCTTTACAAGGTGTTCCCCCACCAAAAAAACACTGATCCATTCTATACATAAATAAGCAGGGTCTCCAAATTCGTAACTAATCACCTCACACTGCTTCATTTCTTCATTATCCACCCAATAAACTAGATAAGCGAAGAACGGGGAGAAAGACAGGTCAGCAGAGACAGGAGAAATAGAAGCCTTCTTACAAGGAAGAGACTGCATCTGCCTTGTCCACTGATAAATACACAGCACCACAAGCACATGACAAATATCTAATGAATAAATGAATTTATAAAGAACCAGAGAACACTGGAGTTCAACTCACTCATTTTAGATATGTATACTGAAACCCAAAAAGATTAAATGACTTGGCTAAGATCACAAGGCAAGTTGGTCAGCCTTGCAGAGTTTAACACACTAGATGCAGCTTTTACATCGAGTTTTTTCTTGTTCTCCCACCTTTAATACTTATTCTTTAAGCTCAACATAAATCTTTCTAGAAATTAAGAAATACAGATGCAATGTAGACCCTCCTCAATCAGGAGGCTAATGTTTCTAAAGATTCCCATAGTAGGAGAATAATAAATTTGGAAGGAATATAAGATCTAACTGGAAGACAGGAGAGGGAGACCAAAGGTAGAAAAAGAATCCACAGAAGCCCCTATCAATATCTGTAAAATTTACTACAATCTAATGAAGATATCACACTAAAAGAACAGTGACATTCTACTTTTAGTTCGTAATGACAAAGACTGCACTTTTCAGGTTCTCTAACCTCCCCTGCTTCCGAGAAAATTCAGGATTTCCTTTCTATAGTTTAATTCAAATATGAGTAAACTTCTTGTGACTTGCAGCAAAAAAATAAAAAATAAAAAAATAAACACTGATGTATCCAAAACATGGACAAGTCCAATAGATTCTTTCTGGGAATTCCAACAGATTCCCATTTGCAGGGAGGGGTCCCAGGGACCCCTCCAGCACATATCTCAGCTTCCTCCCATCTCTGAGCTAAAAGATTGATAAGCACTAGGACCCCAAAGTATCTCTCTCTTCCAGGGTGAAAGGTTAAGTCTCTACAAACGATCTAGGAGCCATTTTTCTTCCTTTTTAATCACTAACCCTCAGTGTCCTCTTTTCTAAATTATCTTTAAAAGAGGTGATTTAAATTTACCTGAGGAAACAAATTCCAATGATCCTGAAGGAGTATAAAAAAGTAAGTATAATCTATAGGAANGTGTTCACATTTTAAACATTAATTTACTTTGACTATGTGCATGTCAAAATGAAAGATTGCTGTCTGGATCCAGACATGCCATATTAATATTGAACACAGGCATTCACTTCAGGTCAGTAGTCACTCCAAGTCGACTTCAGCAGGTGGTAAAAGTAATGTACTCATTAAAATGTATGTGTTACAGGGTTATCTCCCCAAAACAGCTCTCAAATAGAGGGAGCCTTGAAACTGAAGCATTAGATATGCTAGAACCAACCTCTAATTGTCACAAGTCTGGAGAAAATTGAACTTACTCTCTCTCCCTAATAACCAATAAATTTAGCAGCTTTCATCAGTATCTCAGGAAAAGCCAGAGTTTTAAATTCTAACCTGGTTGCCTCCAAGGGAGTAAAATGCTCTTGAACCAATATACACAGACTAGAGGATCACTTCAGATGCAGAAGCCAAATATAGGAGTTTCCTTCATTTTGGATGCCTCAGTGTATTTCTTAATTAAGTAAAAATTTACTCCATTCACTTCAATGAACTCTATTCAAATTGTTTCCCCCTTTTCTGAGATAAATTCAGTTCTCCGACTAAAGGCATAGAGCTCAAGATATTAGAGCTGATTCAAACCAAGGAGATCTGCCCACCTCTCTGCCACCCCAAAAAATTACATCTGACCTTAGGTATGAGAAAATATACCAAAAAACTCACTTCTTAAACTACTTTTCAACACCAGGGATAAATCTATTCCATTTATAACTGTCACACCAAAACTCAAACAAGATCATCCTCTAGCAGGCTTTCAGTTCTCTCACTCCCAAGTTACCCCATCATTTCCACTAGCAGGTAACTCACTTCATTTTAATAACCTTTTAAATATACACAAACTATGTTCTTTACAAGGTGTTCCCCCACCAAAAAAACACTGATCCATTCTATACATAAATAAGCAGGGTCTCCAAATTCGTAACTAATCACCTCACACTGCTTCATTTCTTCATTATCCACCCAATAAACTAGATAAGCGAAGAACGGGGAGAAAGACAGGTCAGCAGAGACAGGAGAAATAGAAGCCTTCTTACAAGGAAGAGACTGCATCTGCCTTGTCCACTGATAAATACACAGCACCACAAGCACATGACAAATATCTAATGAATAAATGAATTTATAAAGAACCAGAGAACACTGGAGTTCAACTCACTCATTTTAGATATGTATACTGAAACCCAAAAAGATTAAATGACTTGGCTAAGATCACAAGGCAAGCTGGTCAGCCTTGCAGAGTTTAACACACTAGATGCAGCTTTTACATCGAGTTTTTTCTTGTTCTCCCACCTTTAATACTTATTCTTTAAGCTCAACATAAATCTTTCTAGAAATTAAGAAATACAGATGCAATGTAGACCCTCCTCAATCAGGAGGCTAATGTTTCTAAAGATTCCCATAGTAGGAGAATAATAAATTTGGAAGGAATATAAGATCTAACTGGAAGACAGGAGAGGGAGACCAAAGGTAGAAAAAGAATCCACAGAAGCCCCTATCAATATCTGTAAAATTTACTACAATCTAATGAAGATATCACACTAAAAGAACAGTGACATTCTACTTTTAGTTCGTAATGACAAAGACTGCACTTTTCAGGTTCTCTAACCTCCCCTGCTTCCGAGAAAATTCAGGATTTCCTTTCTATAGTTTAATTCAAATATGAGTAAACTTCTTGTGACTTGCAGCAAAAAAATAAAAAATAAAAAAGTAAACACTGATGTATCCAAAACATGGACAAGTCCAATAGATTCTTTCTGGGAATTCCAACAGATTCCCATTTGCAGGGAGGGGTCCCAGGGACCCCTCCAGCACACATCTCAGCTTCCTCCCATCTCTGAGCTAAAAGATGATAAGCACTAGGACCCCAAAGTATCTCTCTCTTCCAGGGTGAAAGGTTAAGTCTCTACAAACGATCTAGGAGCCACTTTTCTTCCTTTTTAATCACTAACCCTCAGTGTCCTCTTTTCTAAATTATCTTTAAAAGAGGTGATTTAAATTTACCTGAGGAAACAAATTCCAATGATCCTGAAGGAGTATAAAAAAGTAAGTATAATCTATAGGAATATCACACAATGTAAAAACCATACTGGGAGTAAGGGAAAGCATTCAAACTTAGTAGCTAGTTTCACACTCCGATAAAGGTCTAGTGGCTGCCAGTCAATGCTAATTGGCACAACATGCTTAGATTTCTCAGGTGCTCCATAACCTACACCATAATGAAATCTAACTCGCCCCAGATGTTCTTGACCAAAGTAAAAGCATGTCTTTGGCAGGTGGCAGAAGAAATGATGAGTCAGGAAGAAATACTCAGCACTGGCCAGATGCCTTAAGGTATCACCAGTAGGAACAGGAAAATTAAAAGAACCAATTGAGGAAACTAACAAAGAACAATGTGTCTATTCTGTTCAGTCATTTCAGGCAGGAAATCTATGCTTAAGGTGCCCATGAATCACAGCATTTGTAAGGCACCAAGAAGGCCCCTTACTATGGTCAGGCTCACTAAATGGTCTCAAAAACTTAAGACTTGACCTAAAAATAATGCTAAATATAATTCTTCAGGTGGTTAAGAAACCATCGGTGGTTTACATCTAATAGTAAAAGAAAGGGCAACAAAAATGAGAAACCGCCTCTGTACTTACATGGTATCACTCGGTAAATTTGACCCATGTCTCATGAATGACATGAATATTGATATAAATTCACTCAACAAACATGAACTGAGTGTTTATTATAGGCTAAATATGATAACAGGTACCAAGAATACTCCTTGGAAGTTATGACCAACCTAGATAGCATATTCAAAAGCAGAGACACTACTTTGCCAACAAAGGTCTGTCTAGTCAAGACTATGGTTTTTCCGGTGGTCATGTATGGATGTGAGAGTTGGACTGTGAAGAAGGCTGAGTGCCAAAGAATTGATGCTGTTGAACTGTGGTGTTGGAGAAGACTCTTGAGAGTCCCTTGGACTGCAAGGAGATCCAACCAGTCCATTCTGAAGGAGATCAACCCTGGGATTTCTTTGGAAGGAAATGATGCTGAAGCTGAAACTCCAGTACTTTGGCCACCTCATGCAAAGAGTTGACTCATTGGAAAAGACTGTGATGCTGGGAGGGATTGGGGACAGGAGGAAGAGGGGATGACAAAAGTTGAGATGGCTGGATGGCATCACCAACTCGATGAACGTGAGTCTGAGTAAACTCTGGGAGATGGTGATGGACAGGGAGGCCTGGCGTGCTGCGATTCATGGGGTCGCAGAGTCGGACACGACTAAGTGACTGAACTGAACCAAGAATATAAGAAACAAGAGCTATCTCTGTACTCAAGTTGCCATGCCCTGCTCCAGGGGATCTTCCTGACCCACGGATAGAACCCAATGATTGAAGACGCGTCTCTTACATCTCCTGCACTGGCAAGAGAGTTCTTTACCACTAGAAGGCAATGGCAACCCACTCCAGTGTTCTTGCCTGGAGAACCCCAGGGATGGGGGAGCCTGGTGAGCTGCCATCTATGGGGTCACAGAGAGTCAGACACGGCTGAAGCAACTTAGCAGCAGCACCATCTGGGAAACCTATGTATGTATACACTATCAACTACAGTCCAATGACAGCAAGGAAATCAAAACAGTCAATCCTAAAGGAAATCAACCCTGAATATTCATTGGAAGGACTGATGCTGATGCTTGAAGCTCTAATTCTTTGGCCACCTGATGTGATGAGCAGATTCATTGGAAAACATCCTGATGTTGGGAAAGACTGAAGGCAGGAGGAGAAGGGGATGACAGAGGATGAGATGGTTGGATGGCATCACNTCTAACTGGAAGACAGGAGAGGGAGACCAAAGGTAGAAAAAGAATCCACAGAAGCCCCTATCAATATCTGTAAAATTTACTACAATCTAATGAAGATATCACACTAAAAGAACAGTGACATTCTACTTTTAGTTCGTAATGACAAAGACTGCACTTTTCAGGTTCTCTAACCTCCCCTGCTTCCGAGAAAATTCAGGATTTCCTTTCTATAGTTTAATTCAAATATGAGTAAACTTCTTGTGACTTGCAGCAAAAAAATAAAAAATAAAAAAGTAAACACTGATGTATCCAAAACATGGACAAGTCCAATAGATTCTTTCTGGGAATTCCAACAGATTCCCATTTGCAGGGAGGGGTCCCAGGGACCCCTCCAGCACATATCTCAGCTTCCTCCCATCTCTGAGCTAAAAGATTGATAAGCACTAGGACCCCAAAGTATCTCTCTCTTCCAGGGTGAAAGGTTAAGTCTCTACAAACGATCTAGGAGCCATTTTTCTTCCTTTTTAATCACTAACCCTCAGTGTCCTCTTTTCTAAATTATCTTTAAAAGAGGTGATTTAAATTTACCTGAGGAAACAAATTCCAATGATCCTGAAGGAGTATAAAAAAGTAAGTATAATCTATAGGAATATCACACAATGTAAAAACCATACTGGGAGTAAGGGAAAGCATTCAAACTTAGTAGCTAGTTTCACACTCCGATAAAGGTCTAGTGGCTGCCAGTCAATGCTAATTGGCACAACATGCTTAGATTTCTCAGGTGCTCCATAACCTACACCATAATGAAATCTAACTCGCCCCAGATGTTCTTGACCAAAGTAAAAGCATGTCTTTGGCAGGTGGCAGAAGAAATGATGAGTCAGGAAGAAATACTCAGCACTGGCCAGATGCCTTAAGGTATCACCAGTAGGAACAGGAAAATTAAAAGAACCAATTGAGGAAACTAACAAAGAACAATGTGTCTATTCTGTTCAGTCATTTCAGGCAGGAAATCTATGCTTAAGGTGCCCATGAATCACTGCATTTGTAAGGCACCAAGAAGGCCCCTTACTATGGTCAGGCTCACTAAATGGTCTCAAAAACTTAAGACTTGACCTAAAAATAATGCTAAATATAATTCTTCAGGTGGTTAAGAAACCATCGGTGGTTTACATCTAATAGTAAAAGAAAGGGCAACAAAAATGAGAAACCGCCTCTGTACTTACATGGTATCACTCGGTAAATTTGACCCATGTCTCATGAATGACATGAATATTGATATAAATTCACTCAACAAACATGAACTGAGTGTTTATTATAGGCTAAATATGATAACAGGTACCAAGAATACTCCTTGGAAGTTATGACCAACCTAGATAGCATATTCAAAAGCAGAGACACTACTTTGCCAACAAAGGTCTGTCTAGTCAAGACTATGGTTTTTCCGGTGGTCATGTATGGATGTGAGAGTTGGACTGTGAAGAAGGCTGAGTGCCAAAGAATTGATGCTGTTGAACTGTGGTGTTGGAGAAGACTCTTGAGAGTCTCTTGGACTGCAAGGAGATCCAACCAGTCCATTCTGAAGGAGATCAACCCTGGGATTTCTTTGGAAGGAAATGATGCTGAAGCTGAAACTCCAGTACTTTGGCCACCTCATGCAAAGAGTTGACTCATTGGAAAAGACTGTGATGCTGGGAGGGATTGGGGACAGGAGGAAGAGGGGATGACAGAAGTTGAGATGGCTGGATGGCATCACCAACTCGATGAACGTGAGTCTGAGTAAACTCTGGGAGATGGTGATGGACAGGGAGGCCTGGCGTGCTGCGATTCATGGGGTCGCAGAGTCGGACACGACTAAGTGACTGAACTGAACCAAGAATATAAGAAACAAGAGCTATCTCTGTACTCAAGTTGCCATGCCCTGCTCCAGGGGATCTTCCTGACCCACGGATAGAACCCAATGATCGAAGACGCGTCTCTTACATCTCCTGCACTGGCAAGAGAGTTCTTTACCACTAGAAGGCAATGGCAACCCACTCCAGTGTTCTTGCCTGGAGAACCCCAGGGATGGGGGAGCCTGGTGAGCTGCCATCTATGGGGTCACAGAGAGTCAGACACGGCTGAAGCAACTTAGCAGCAGCACCATCTGGGAAACCTATGTATGTATACACTATCAACTACAGTCCAATGACAGCAAGGAAATCAAAACAGTCAATCCTAAAGGAAATCAACCCTGAATATTCATTGGAAGGACTGATGCTGATGCTTGAAGCTCTAATTCTTTGGCCACCTGATGTGATGAGCAGATTCATTGGAAAACATCCTGATGTTGGGAAAGACTGAAGGCAGGAGGAGAAGGGGATGACAGAGGATGAGATGGTTGGATGGCATCAACAATTCAATGGACATGAGTTTGAACCAACTCCAGGAGCTAGTAAAGGACAGGGAAGCCCGGCAAGCTACAGTCCCTGGGGCTGCAGAGTCAGATACTACTGGGCAATTGAACATCAAAAACACAGCCCAAAGTAAAAAAATATTTTTAAAAAACAATGGGGGAAAGCCAAAGAAAAGATAAATAAGTTCCCTGATAATCCATGTCATCTTAGAAGCGAGACCTCCAATCTCCCAACTCCTAATCTCTTATTTCTTATGTGAAATCACCCCATTCTGCCTCTGGTTCCCCGAAGAAGCCATTTATTATACATTACTTCAATATACTAGCCTCATGTCCTAACGAACACTCACTATAAAAAAAAGATGTGCAAGAGAAATACTTTAAGANATCTCTTATTCCTTATATGAAATCACCCCATTCTGCCTCTGGTTCCCCGAAGAAGCCATTTATTATACATTACTTCAATATACCAGCCTCATGTCCTAATGAACACTGACTATAAAAAAAAGATGTGCAAGAGAAATACTTTAAGAGATATTTAAATAGATTACAGTAAATTAAACACATTTAAATTAAATTTCATTAAGTTACCAGTCCATTGCAGAGACTCAAATTTAAAACATAATGGTGAATTTTCTCTATTAAATACTTAATATAATAAAAGCTAACATTTTATCAACCATTTATTAATTTTCACAACCACCCCATAACCCATTTTAGAGACAAGGAGTCACAGACTCAAAGAGGTATGAGAAATACGTACTCAGTGATGCTGAGTATGCGTATTTAAAAATTACCCCATGTTGTTCAAGCATCTGAGTTGATCAGTGTCTTTCAGATTATGACAAGAACCAAAACTGGGGGACAAAAATTCCAAGGCAAAGCTACAGGGGCATTACACTTTCAGATAAAGGGCTAAATAATAGAAGGAAAAGTAATCTCCCCTAGAATACTTTTCACAGAAAGAATAGAAAGAATAAAAACATCTTGTAATTCTCATTGGATGAAGAACAGGTAAGTTGAATTACTTATGTTTAAGTCATATACATCGTTTGCTATGATATTTTTAACACGTTTTTTTAAATATTTTAGTTCACCCATATTTTAAGCCTTGGTCATCCTCACTGCATGCATAATCATCATAAGGTCTTGCAATTTTCGACCACGGGTAGTATTTTTCTACTATTGGGGTTTGGGATACATGACCCTCAAAGTTCACAGAATAGGAAAGAAGCATAATAAAATGGTTGACTTCTTCAAAACTGCCTATGATGTCTGTTTCTTACTCTTGAGATATTTTCTCACTGACATTTTTAAAAATTAAAAAATAAAAAGATGTTGATAAGCCTCTGCTTAATAAAACCAATGATCCAATTCCCTTTCCTAATTAAAAGCTGACAGTACTTGGAGTACTATTTTCAATGAATGTTCAGATGTAACAGTCTTATTAAAATTATGTCTATTTTGTAATTTCCTTCATTACTAATGCATGCTTAAAGAAACTGATTCTGAGATTCATTTTTCTTGTTCTTTTCCAGTCCCTGACATAGACTGGTGACTGGTACGGTGGACTAAGAAGTATATTCAACCAACACAGATGACTGAAATTAAAAAGCTATAACAGATTTATATATCTAGGCCACAGGGAAGGGTCATACTGTTAGAGCAGCAGCATAAATTAGCACATTATGAAGGCATCTAAAGGAGCCAAACAAAATTTGTATGATGGATCTTTTTTTTTCATACAAATATATAATGCTGATTGATTGGATTTCTTTTCATCACAAGCATTATTTAGGGGAGAAAAAAANCAGCAGCAAAAATTAGCACATTATGAAGGCATCTAAAGGAGCCAAACAAAATTTGTATGATGGATCTTTTTTTTTCATACAAATATATAATGCTGATTGATTGGATTTCTTTTCATCACAAGCATTATTTAGGGGAGAAAAAAAACTGCTTGTATAATATCACATTTTATTACTTCAGCTCTTATCCTGGGAAGCACATCTGAAGCTATGGGGAACCTGGAGAAGGCCTGGTAGGTGGGAACCTATGGAAAGCATTTTGGGGACACTTAGCTGTCTCTCAGTTTCATGCACAGAAACAATTTTTTTTAAGTTATTATAAGTGCATTTCTGCTCTAACTTACAACAAATCTGTAAACCCAAAGTCATTTAGGAAAATAATCTTGTTATTTACCAAACCCACAAGTTTTACATATATTAAAGGACTAGGTTAAAAAACAGATCTGTCTCTTGCTGAATAATTAAGACATTATTAATCTCTACAATAAGAATTTCCTAAGAGTATGGGCTCTGAAGTATTAAAGTGTCACAATACTTTCCTTCAATTTTTCATACTATTCCGTAGCTCACAAAAAAATTGTCAACCACTGGAAGAAAATGTCTAAATGATAGTTTTTAGCTACTGAAACAGTTGCTGAATGGTCAAATCCTCCTTTAATTATCCATTTTTTAAATAATTCAGACAAATCACACATGTATCATATTAGTAACACCAGCAAAAGCAGCAATAAGAGGGAACATTTAGATATAAGCACATACACTCTCATAAACATAATGAACCCTCTCACTGCCAAGTACATCTTCTCCTCCCCCAAGCTACACACATTTAGTAACTGAGACAATCACGTCAGAGCTATAAAGACGAGTTTTTAATGGAGCAAGATGTTAACTATTTCTAAGGATTAGTACCTTAAAAGGAGATATTTAAGGAAATAACAAAAACTGAAATGTACAAGCTATGTTGGCTGGAAACATTTTCTACTTTTAAGTAAAGGAAACAGTGGAACCACACCTGAAGTTGTCTTATATTTCTTAATCTTACCCCCCAAAAAAGTCAAGCATTTTATACTACTAGTCACAGAAGCATTCTGTGCTGGTCTATGTCCAGCAAAAATCACTGGCAAATTCTATTTATAATTTTTAAAAAAAACTACAGATAGCTTTGATTGGACATTAAAAATGTAATATTAATAGTTGTATTATCTTCTTAGGTCATTGGATGTAATATGCTCCATGAATTAAAAAAAAAAAATCAGGAGGTTTTCACGTAATAACATGGGAAATGTATTCACCACATCCTATTATATAAATAATCCTCACTCCGAGTCAAATTCATTTTATTTAATTTTTGCATTCTTCACCTAGAGAAGGTATTCATAGAATCTAGAGTCTCCTTTCATCACACTACTGCCAGTAGGAAATTGAAGCAATGGAAGATCTTGGTAAATTTTCAAAGGTATTTTTACCATAAAATAACACTGCAGAATGGATAACCTATGTGGTATGACCTAAAAGCCACACAAATCATTTATTTATAGCTGTTATGTTTTAATCACTGGATAGTTTTTAGAGGCTTTAAAAAAATTAATGGTTTTTGCTATACAGAAGCAACTATGTTTTCCATGAAACATTAGGTTGTCACATTAATACAAGGTTTTATCATTAATTATACTGGATTATACAGGAGTTTATGTCTACAAGATGATTGCTAAATATCTGAATTTCCAAACCATTTCCAAATAAAAATGAAACCCGGTCCTAGCAAACTTCACATGAATTAAAAGTCCATTTACAAAACAGAAAATTAAACCTAAAAAAATATAACCTCAATTTAATACATTTGCAGATAAAACATGCAACATTTTTTTCAATCAAAAAGCAGAGTATACACATGTCAACAGTGCCACCTTTCGGAATATTTAGGAACTGAGCTTCTAAATTGTACAAAAATACCTTTAAAGGTAACAGATGAAAGAGAAATTTAAAAAACACCAGTTTACAATTTACTAACATTAAAGCGTAATAAATTAGCTGTTTGTTTTAAAATTTATAAATATTTTCAAAAACGAAGTATTATCTCATGTGTATATGCTTCCATTTCATTTTCAGGAGGTTGGTGGACCACCATGTCATTTCAAAGAAAACTGAGGTTCAGAAAATGTTAATGCCTGACCCAAATAATTCCTCAGTTAAGAATGGCTGAGTCCTCAGTATCTTGAAATTGCTAGTTTTTAAATTTCACCGTTCATTCCTCCGTCAAACCCTGTAAGTCACAATAATGCACGGTACTGAACTGAGCAACAATACACACATTTCCACGCCACATAAGAGTCTGCAGAATAACTGTTATTTGTACAAT
The DNA here is from genome assembly GCA_006410735.1 of Raphicerus campestris. Lineage (NCBI taxonomy): Eukaryota > Metazoa > Chordata > Mammalia > Artiodactyla > Bovidae > Raphicerus > Raphicerus campestris. The sequence goes on along the minus strand of SJYW01031746.1, from coordinate 348,808 downwards.
GTGTTTTGTATATACGTGCAAAGAAAAGATATTTATGTTTAAATTATTACGTGAAGAACACGCACTGGCTACATTCACATCGCTGTTTACATTTTACAAACACAAAAACTCCCCATCTAACACAGTGTTCTTCCTGCCTCTATGCCAACAGAGAAAGCCTTCACTGAAAACTCAAACACTTTCTCTCATCTTTTTTCTCTCAGGGTAAAAAAGCCCTTGTTTATGGCTTGCACGTGATTTGCAACTTAGGTAAGACACAAGATAAAAAGCTGCCTACAGAGGAGATGGAAATGATAAGCTTCAAATCTTCTCCCTAAAGCTTCTCTGACTTAATTTGATCTCTCATATTTAGATGTCTGTAAAGCATTTTCAACGTCTTCTATTTTTAATCTCTTTCATTGATTTCCTGAATAATTTTTGAGAGTGTAATATATTTATTCTAAAACACCCTCACAACTCCTTGATTTTTGTAAGCTAAGAATTCAGCTCCCACATGGAAAAAAGAAAATATTCAACAGTCTTATGTTTGATTCATTTGTTACTGTGAATTTGACTCAAAGTGCAGTCACTGATAGTAATTGATGGAAAATACAGAAACAGCTAATACCCGCAATGAGTCCTCCTTGAATTACTGTATACCGCCACTCAACTCAAAAGAAAGAAGAGCCGGTAAGATGGTAACTAAAATGGTCCCTGAAAATACTGAAAGAGTAAGAGCAAAGAGCAAGCCAGAGGGAAGAGTCAGAAGTACATCTTCTGAGAAACCGAACTCCACAATCAATACAATTAGCAGACATTAACTAGAAATGTTCGCTAAGCAGCCTCACTTCTTGTTCCTAATATATTCAAGAATAAGCACAGTGTGAGACGTAAAAGCTGGCAAAGCTAGCCATTTCTAAAAATAACTTAGTGGGAAAGATCGAATATAAACATACTAAATACATTTTTGAAGGATTCCATTTCACCCTCAAAGTTCTTTTTTCTTCACTGGGAGGGATGAATGCATCAACCCACCCCCCACCCCCACCAAGAGTAAATAGCATAGAAATCTTTGCTGCTGCCGCTAAGTCGCTTCAGTCGTGTCCGACTCTGTGCAACCCCATAGACAGCAGTCCACTAGGCTCCTCTGTCCCTGGGATTCTCCAGGCAAGAATACTGGAGTGGGTTGCCATTTCCTTCTCCAAGAAATCTTCTCTACATACTCTTAATTTCCCTCCACTATTTCTGAATGAATGAAAATCCCATTTTGAAGGCCCTTAGTTTTATTTCTTTTGCTTTTGCCCTAGGTAGAAGGGGGAAAAGGGAAAAAATGTCACTTTCGTTGACACCCTGTACTATATGCCCCCTTACCAATTCCTGCAAATAACTCATTTGACTATAAGCAATGCTCCAAGATCACTTCTCTCTGCAAATGTACAGGCATACACATAGATATATGAAAATATATAACTAAATTTTACTGCATTTGAAGGAACATCAAAATTTCTAATATTGAATTCAATCCTACTAAGTTGAAAGCAATTACTTCCAATTTATAAGAATGGATTAAATTAGATTGCTGATTCAATATAATTTACAGTGTCCATGTCAGGCAAAGTGATAATATGAGGATCTTACCAAGACATGTCAGGACCATGCAGTCTGGACTTGACAGCCACTAAGTAGGAGCTTACTGAAAAAACTCCTATTTAGGGACTCACGCACACACAACACACACATTTATTGAACCTTTAGACTATACTTTAATTTGTATATTTTACAAATATTCTTTAAAGCATAAAGAATAAAGTTAACTTCATTACAGTCAAAAAAATAGTTTTCATTTGTTCACTAACGCACACACAAGAAAAACACTTGAATTCCTATTGTGTGCCAGGTACTGAATTTGATAATGATGAAACCACACACTGAACACTTCCGTATTTACTTATATTTAACGTTTAGAAAGGATTGCTACTGTCATCTTCATTAGATAATTAAAAATACTGAAGCATAGAGGTACTGTCCTTTGCCCAAAGTCATAAAACTAATACACTGTGGTAGCTGGTTTCACAGTCTGGCTCAGTATTAATAGCTGGCTACAGTCTACTCTTAATCACTAAGCTACAGTGTCTCTGAGATGCCAAACAGAGGCAAAGATGATTACGACAGAAGGAACTCACACACCATGGGAGAGAAAGGTAAAAAATAAAAATAAAAAAACCACGATAAATCATCCGAAGACAGGAAGTAGCTGAGTTACCACTCTAAGTCAAGGGAAGTAAGCTGAACGGTGAATTATAAAGTAATTAAAAGTAACCAGAGCAAGTGGAGACACAGCTGTAAAAGGAGTTAAATGGATCTAAAATGATCAGATCAGGTGATCAAGAGAGTAACCACACCACACACACACACACAGCCCTTAAATCACCCATATACATGAATATGTGTATAAAACACGACACAAAAATTCGTAGACACTCTTCAATTTGAGAATCATCATGCTACAATGAAGAAAGGACCACACGGAAAGTCTCTGAAAATGCCTGGACATTCAAACCATCTTGCATTAACCAAACACATGTTGGTAAAGCGGGAATGAGGGGGAAATTTTAAAGTGCTATAATTCACTCTATTCTCCTTTAATATGGAACCTCTTTAACCTCAATATTTGTTAACAGATTTGGGGAGTAATGAGATACTCAAGATGTACCTTACACAAAGGTTAGTTTTTAGTTAAGCATGAAAGCAATATAGTGACAAAAGGAATCAAATGTTTGTCCTCAGATTCAAAATCTCCCACTTTAGCACGGCAAAAGGACAGTCACCACATTCTAGAAGAACCACAGTCAGGTCAGGACAACACAGCAACAGGATGTCAAGTAGTGCGCAACAAATAAGTAATTTCACACGCAGTGTCCAGCATGTGGTGGGCTGTACCCAAGCTGAATCACGCTGCCTCCGGAAAGGTCAACTTGTCCAGTTCTTACACAAGTCCTACTAAAAAGTTTAAAAAGCAGTAAGTCAGAATAAAATAGAGTTAACAAACTTAATGACTTCTAATAATTTTATTAGAAGACTATTTGTAACACGGAATTCACTTTTCCTAGTAATGACACAGCTGCAGTGATCTTGTAATATAACACTGCCATCTATTGTCCAAGAGCTAAAAATACATGTCTCTCTAACCCACACCCACTAAAATTTAAAAGCCAAAAAAAGCCAACATTATTTTACGTGTTCTGGTGTCAATATCTCAAAAACGTTTTTTCCCCCCAAATCAGAGAAAACAATGCCTAGAAAGATTTTCAACTGAAACCTTGGTGATAATTACTCATCTGCCCATTTTCTTAAAAACTAAAATTTTAAAACAAGCTATTTCTAAATTATCAAAAAGAAGTCTTATAAAATCTCAAAGGGTAATATGAATCGTTAAGCAATTAAGCAAAAGTTTCTGAAAATCTATCAGTCTACATCAGTTTGTCACTCATAAAAATTCTAAAATACTCAACCTAGAAACTATTTTCAGTTCTTCAGTACCAGAATGCCAGCAATTCTAAAAAAAGATGTCATCTTAATACAACTCAGCACTCCACCCCAGTTTATTCACAAAAATTAATGCAACTATGTGTGAGTTGAAGTACTACCACTTACATGCTACATGGCAAAAACCACCACAATACTGTAACATAATTAGCCTCCAATCAAAATTAATTATTTTTTAAAATGCAAACAAGAAGTTTAAGTGACTTGAAAAGGTCAGGCCAAAAGTGGAACAGGATGAAAAATGATCTTCATGTTCTCAAAGAAAGATGATTAAAAAAAAAAAAAAAAAGGTGAAGCTTCCCCACATTTATTAGTGAGAAAATTAAGAAAAAGAACACAGAACTTTTATCCAAATAATTTGACTACCATGCACATTATTAACTACTACTGGGCATTCACAACCTGGAGCCAAAGTATTTTAGAATTCACAAGAGTAAACTAGATTTCCTCTGTATCTCTGAAAAAGGTGAAGATTCTAATCAACCATGCCTCAAATACAAGGGAGACACTGCTCAGGATGAACGCAGTGACAAAGCGGGCGCTCCTGAGTCTGCGTGGATAGCAGCACAGTCAGAGCGCGGGCCACTCGGCTGGCTGCTGTCTGAGACACATGTAGCTTTGTGCTTCTTATGATAAGAGGACATTCCTGTTCAGACAAAAAAGAGGAGAAACAACAAACTAAATGTTCCCATGCTCTATTTAAAGAAGGAAAAACGAGAATGCAAAGATCAAAAAAAAAAAAAAAAAACCAGTATGTATCCTGATCTCTATCATAGTAACAGTCCCAACACACCTTTTTGAGATGTTTCATTCCACTTAAAGCACTGTAGGATTTAAGTANAGAAGGAAAAACTAGAATGCAAAGATCAAAAAAAAAAAAACAGTATGTATCCTGATCTCTATCATAGTAACAGTCCCAACACACCTCTTTGAGATGTTTCATTCCACTTAAAGCACTGTAGGATTTAAGTAAATTTTTCGTATGCAGAATTTAAATTTTAGGAACTTGAATAGAGAAAGCTATTCACCTTTTATAATATAAAGCATACTATTACTCCTTATGTAACAAAAAACAATTTTCTCCTATTTTCTCAGTCATCTTAGGCTGATTTTAAAATAAAGACAACTTCCTTACAAGACCTTATAGGGAAAACAGGTAAATTTTAAGGGCAAATATAATCTAAGTCATACATCAATAAAGTTGCTTTAAAGTAAAAAAATAAACTTATAGGAAAACCATTCATCACAATATGCCAACTAAGATACGCAATATCTTTATTACAACACTTATGAAATGTACATATCCAGCTCCATTTTCAGGTAAACTAACAATGTTATAACACTTCTATAAAGTCTACTTACTCCCTGAGCTCACAAAGGCAACAGTTGATAGTTTTCCAGAAAGTGACGCACAACATATGGCAATCGATTATATGTATCAGTGGCCTCCCAAATGGAAGCCCTTTAAGACCCGATTATAAAAATGACTTCTCAATTGCGCATGTCCACATTCTTCCAAATGACGGAGTCTCTCATTAATACACATGCACACCCTCAGCTAATTAATTCTCCTCCAATGACTTTCATTTCAGTCTTTGGTTTTATTTAGGAAACCAAATCTGTAGCCTGCAATTTCCACTTTAAAAATCATACTTGAGCCCCCTGAAATAGCTGCTCATCTTCCACACTTCAACCACTGCATCTTTTACTTTGTTACCATTCCTTGTCAACTTTCTTCAACAAAAGGGGGATGTGACTGAAGACTAAGTCTTGACTCAATTCCTTCTGAAATCACAAAGAATGTTCTTGTTTCAGGTAAGCCATTCCAGAACTCCAAGTACAGGATTCCAAAGTCTCACCCACCCAGGACAGGAAATCGTGTCTGACTCTTTGCAACCCCATGGACTATACAGTCCATGGAATTCTCCAGGCCAGAATANAGAGGAGAAACAACAAACTAAATGTTCCCATGCTCTATTTAAAGAAGGAAAAACTAGAATGCAAAGATCAAAAAAAAAAAACAGTATGTATCCTGATCTCTATCATAGTAACAGTCCCAACACACCTTTTTGAGATGTTTCATTCCACTTAAAGCACTGTAGGATTTAAGTAAATTTTTCGTATGCAGAAGTTAAATTTTAGGAACTTGAATAGAGAAAGCTATTCACCTTTTATAATATAAAGCATACTATTACTCCTTATGTAACAAAAAACAATTTTCTCCTATTTTCTCAGTCATCTTAGGCTGATTTTAAAATAAAGACAACTTCCTTACAAGACCTTATAGGGAAAACAGGTAAATTTCAAGGGCAAATATAATCTAAGTCATACATCAATAAAGTTGCTTTAAAGTAAAAAAATAAACTTATAGGAAAACCATTCATCACAATATGCCAACTAAGATACGCAATATCTTTATTACAACACTTATGAAATGTACATATCCAGCTCCATTTTCAGGTAAACTAACAATGTTATAACACTTCTATAAAGTCTACTTACTCCCTGAGCTCACAAAGGCAACAGTTGATAGTTTTCCAGAAAGTGACGCACAACATATGGCAATCGATTATATGTATCAGTGGCCTCCCAAATGGAAGCCCTTTAAGACCCGATTATAAAATGACTTCTCAATTGCGCATGTCCACATTCTTCCAAATGACGGAGTCTCTCATTAATACACATGCACACCCTCAGCTAATTAATTCTCCTCCAATGACTTTCATTTCAGTCTTTGGTTTTATTTAGGAAACCAAATCTGTAGCCTGCAATTTCCACTTTAAAAATCATACTTGAGCCCCCTGAAATAGCTGCTCATCTTCCACACTTCAACCACTGCATCTTTTACTTTGTTACCATTCCTTGTCAACTTTCTTCAACAAAAGGGGGATGTGACTGAAGACTAAGTCTTGACTCAATTCCTTCTGAAATCACAAAGAATGTTCTTGTTTCAGGTAAGCCATTCCAGAACTCCAAGTACAGGATTCCAAAGTCTCACCCACCCAGGACAGGAAATCGTGTCTGACTCTTTGCAACCCCATGGACTATACAGTCCATGGAATTCTCCAGGCCAGAATACTGGAGTGGTAGCCATTCCCTCCTCCAGAGGAGCTTCCCGATCCAGGGATCGAACCAGGGTCTCCTCATTGCAGGCGGATTCTTTACCAGGGAAGCCCTACCCAGACCAAGAGGTCTGATCAAAAAGAAACTATCTGGTTTGACCGTTTCAATCACAATAAATAAAAGTAAAGTAAATTATATATATTTCGTTTTAGGATATAGATATCATCTAATTACTTTCTGTCTACAAATCCTAACATTGTGAGTTGTTTTGGTTTTTCTTCTGTCTGGGCAGATAAAAGGGTCTTTAAGACTTCTCTTTAAGACCTCTATCCTTAAAAGCTCAGTCTGTTGGAGAGAGACTCCATAGAAAAAACAGAGCTCAGTGATCCAATACCAACTGTCATCCCTGACACAACTGGTTCATCCCTTTTATTTTGCTGGAAGACACACTCTGAAAAAAAAGTTTACTCTTTTACCCCTGCACCATCAGTTCTTCATACAAGACCAGCTTTTAATAAAATTCTCAATTTTCTAGGTGATTTAATAGTGGCAAAAAATGAACCATAAAAATATTATGACTTATGAAGAATATTCTTACAAGACTACATGAAAAGCACCTAATATAGTATTTCCACAATAACCTGGGAGAGAAAATGCAAGTAAATTACTGGGAAGTTAGTAAAAAGTATTTTCTTAAAAGTACTTTCTTACTTAAAAGAAAATACTTTTAAATAAGAGTATAGTTTTCTAGAACATATGATATATATAAAAAGTAAAAGCTTATAAAATTAGCCTGAAATGCCCACATGAGGACGTTTTACAGATCAGATATAGCTTCTACTTTAGTGGAGGAAAGGCTTTGTTTCCCTTTATATAATCCTTTCTATGTTTAACTTCTGGGCTTTAAAATAACGCTAAGATTCAACAATCTATAAGCTGCAGTCCCCTCTGCATCACAAGCACTCTGCAAATGATCACAGTAAAATTTACTTCCACTGTAATTCCAGACAGACTTCAAAATCTTCAGATAAAAGCACCATCTCTGGCTACACAATAAAGAGTTTCTGCAAGGAAATTCTGTATTACATTAAGAAAATGTTCTACTCAGCACATAACTAAAAACCTTCATTGTAAACATTAATGACTAATATATATAATTTAAGTCAGCAACCTATATGTCAGGATATTTTTAAATATCTTTTTCAAAGCCTAGGTCAACAAAGTCTTTGTTCTGTCTCTATCTCAAAGCTACATAAAACTAACAATTAGATATGAATGCATTTTACAAACTGTAAGACACTACCCATACGTAAATAATTGTGGCGATGGTGAAGGGGCAAGAAGGCTAAATTACAGAGGTCCCTGGAAGGCAACCTAAAAGTTCTGCACTAAGATGGCTGATGATTCTTTCACTGCATTGCACTAGAAAATTGCACTGGAAAAGTCAAAAAGATGGGAGATGACTTTATAATTAAGGAGGTAGGAATGGACCAGAAAGCTCTCAGCCGACACTGCTGTCTATAACTAAACAGCGACTCCCAACTTCTCACTCAGAACAGAAGTTAATAAGCTGTGCACGTTCCTGCAGCATGGAGTCCAATGGTATAATCCCTCTCGTCCACCACTCCAGGAGAAAAATGGCTTCCAATAAGGATCACATAGAACAGACTACTACATACAAGAGAAGAAATTTCAAAATGAAGGACAGCAAAAAGCAACTATTCTAATCATTAAAGCCATTAATATTATTAAATGTCCATACTAGACTGCCCTTAAAATGTTATAAAATTAAAAGACGCTTACTTCTTGGAAGGAAAATTATGACCAACCTAGACAGCATATTAAAAAGTAGAGATATCACCTTGACAACAAAGGTCAGTCTAGTCAAGGCTTATGGTTTTTCCAGTAGTCATGTATGGGTGTGAGAGTTGGACTACAAAGAAAGTTGAGCGCAGAAGAATTGATGCATTTGAACTGTGGTGTTGGAGAAGACTCTTGAGAGTCCCTTGGACTGCAAGGAGATCCAACCAGTGTTCATTGGAAGGACTGATGTTGAAGCTGAAACTCCAATACTTTGGCCGCCTGATGCGAAGAGCTGACTCACTGGAAAAGATCCTGATGCTGAGAAAGATTGAGGGCAGGAGGAGAAGGGAAAACAGAGGATGAGATGGTTGGATGGCATCACCAACTCGATGAATATGAGTTTGGGTAAACTCCAGGAGTTGATGATGGACAGGGAGGCCTGGTGTGCTGCAGTCCATGGGGTCACAAAGAGTCTGACATGACCGAGCAACTGAGCTGAACTGAACCAAGAGGAACTGAAAATAATTTACCAACTTTCCAAAAGAAATAATCCGAAACCAATAACCAAAAGAAGCATTTTGGTGAGCGGGGAGTGCATTTCTACTTAAGTCTATAAGAAATCGCTCACTTGAAGAACACACTCATGAAATGTATGTGTTATGTGTTCAAATCATACTTCTTTTAAAAGTCACTGTACCTACCAGGATAGTTTGACTGCTTTCCATAATACTAATTTAATTATATCATGCAAACAGGTGTCCAAGTTTTGGGGGATGACATTTTTCCCTCCGCAGGGCAAAAAATGAAATGAAAGGCAAGCAGGAATTATTTTCTAAGGTTTAAATCACCTTCCCTCAAAATAAAAAGGGTTTGAAAGAGTCACCAAACAAGCACTTACTACTCTGAGCAAGCCTCTGTGCAGTGTTACAATGGANTAAAATATGGCTCCTAAATTTTTATAACTTTCATATTTTATTCTTTCTTTCTTCATTAGTGGCTGAGATAGTAAGAATTCTCTAACTTCATTATTGCCCACATTTTCTCTTCAATTTTCACTGTGAAGAATAACATTAAAAGATTGAGTTAATCACTCTGAAGGTTTATAATTTTATTCCATATTTCTCTTTTCATTCTTTTTTTTCTCCAGTGATTTTCTTTATTTGAAATTATGCATTTAAAATGAAAGTATACAGTTTCTTTCTTCTTATTATAGAGTTATTTATATAGAGTTATTTATATAGAGTTGAAACAAGCACAAAATCCTAAAGTCAGACTGCCTAACCTTCAGTTGTCTCTGTAAAAAGNCAGTGATTTTCTTTATTTGAAATTATGCATTTAAAATGAAAGTATACAGTTTCTTTCTTCTTATTATAGAGTTATTTATATAGAGTTATTTATATAGAGTTGAAACAAGCACAAAATCCTAAAGTCAGACTGCCTAACCTTCAGTTGTCTCTGTAAAAAGGGGATAATGAGACTAATACTAGAACTCCTAATTTACAGGATTACTTATGGAGTCATTGTAAAGAATACATTTGATAATTCACATAAAGGACTTAGGGTGGTTATTGGCACGTGTAAACTCTCAAAACATGTTCAGTTCTGTTCAGTTCAGTTGCTCAGTTGTGTCTGACTCTCTGAGACCCCATGAATCGAAGCACGCCAGACCTCCCTGTCCATCAGCAACTCCTGGAGTTCACTCAGATTCACGTCCATCGAGTCAGTGATGCCATCCAGCCATCTCATCCTCTGTCGTCCCCTTCTCCTCCTGCCCCCAATCCCTCCCAGCATCAGAGTCTTTTCCAATGAGTCAACTCTTAGCTTTTACAATTATTTTATAGGCTCAGTTTCATTTTTAATGTATCTTTTTATATACCAACTGGTTTGTCTACCATCAATCATTTATAAAGCATTAAAAATATAATATTTTAATATTATATTGTTGGCTGGAAAAACAGTAACAATATGGAGTATCTATCCTTAGAAAGTTTAAAAGCTAATTTGAGGAACAAAGCATGAATATTTAAATTTATAAACAAAATGTGCTATATACATAAACGGAATATTATTTACCCTTGAAATGAAAGGACATTCTGATATGCTGCCACATGGATGAACCTTGAAGACATTATACTAAGTGAAATAAGCCAGTTACAAAAGAACAAATATTGCATGGTTCCACTTATATGAAGAAACTATAGTGGTCAGATTCACACAAACAAATTCTGTAGGATGGTTGTCATTAGGGTTTGGGAAAAATGGGGATTAGGGAGTTATTGTTTAATAGATAGAGAGTTTCAGTATGGGAAGATGAAAAAGTTCTGGAGATAGATGGTTGTCTAAAAATGTGAAGGTACTGAATGCTGCTTACTGAGCTTTATAGTTAAAAATGGTTAAAATGGTAAATTTTATGTACATCTTAACATACTAAAAAGATTTGAAATTTAAATGTTCATAAGAAAAAAATACAATGTAAGCAGATAAACCAGTAAATAATAAATTATCAAATGTCATTTTAATTTTATTTATAAAATGCATCCATTTACTTTTCAAATAAATAATACATCTGCATGGTCCAAAAATGAAAGGTACAAAATGACATACAGGGAAAAGCAAATCTTCCTTTAGCCACTCAGTATCTTTTTCTAGAGGCATGGTTCTATTACCAATTATTCATACATCCTACCAGAGATTTTATACGTGTATAAAACTGTACTTATAGCTATAGTCACACACTCTTTTTCCACTTAAGAATAGATAGTGCATAAAGAAATTATCCTTCAATTAAAAATAAATTAAAAAAACGATAGTGGATTAAAAATAACCTTATTCTTTTTCAAGAGCTGTATAGATACCATAAAGATATTTAACCTCTTCCCTACTGAGAAGCCAGAGAGTTTTCAGTCTTTTGCTTTTGAAAGCAATCTCTCAAAGACTAATCTGGCACATATGTCATTTTGTGTAACCGTGAGCCTTTCCATAAGGGAAATTCCTAGAAGTAGTGTCACCGGCTTTTCAAATGATTCAGATTGAGTGCCTTAAAGAGACAGATTTCACCAAAGGAGTGCTAGTGTCAGCTGCTTTATTCCCAAACTTGGAAACATCCTTGTATCCTCTCATTTACACCTATCAATCTCTAAGTCTTGCTCATTTTACATTCTCAATATCTCTTCTGTCTTCTCGTTTCATTTTCCCATTGCTCACAGCCAACAATTTCATTTAGGCTTTTCACTGTTTCTTCATGTTTGAAATGTCCTCAAACCCAATCTCCTGCTCAGGTACTTTCATGCTACCCAATACAACCAGGATTAAGTCTAATGTCTTAATTTGAGCAAACAAAGCCCACCTTAATCTGGTCCCTGCCCTTTCCTTTTCAGCCTTTTCTGCTATCACCCAACTTTACTCTTTTTGCTTTTATAACAGTTTGTAGTTTTAGGCCACCATATGTTTGCCGTCATTGTCTTCCGAGTTTGGAATACTCTCATGGCATCACAGAGGCAAGTACTGATTTCCTCATGTAAGAGATGGAACCTTCCTGTTGTGTCCACAAGCCCCTTGCATCCATCTTTGATAGGGATTGCTCTTCTCTACTGAAGCTATATCCTTGTAGTAGTCTCAAAGAGTGGTAAGGAGTTGTCTTTTGTCTTTTCTAACCCTAGCATCCAGCTTAATCTTGCTTGAGGTCACATGGCATGCACTCAATACACTTTCTTTGATTGAACTTAAATCAGATCTTGTAGAGAAGGGGTGCACTCATTCCTTCACCCCACATATGTTTATTGAGAGGCTATAAAGTGCAAGATTATGTATTAGGCAGTGGAATTACCACCAAGAAGAAGATGAGCCAAGGCCTACTTTTGGTCTAGAGAAAGAGGTGGGGCAACATAACACACAATTCTAATTCATTTGGGTAAAGACTGCCATGGATGACACGTCACAATTTAGAATTTTTTTTATAGATAAGGATGAGCAAAACGTGGCATCTTAACTGGAAGGAGTTGCACTAGGAAAGGTATTTACAAAACAAGGCAATAACTCCAAATCACTGTGAAACCCAGAGTCGGGCATAATTCTGAATTCCTGTTCACGTCCTATTGTCTTCTATAGTGGAGATGCTTTTCTGTTAAACAAGGTCAAATATGATGCTTAGGGTAAGGAATAGGGTGAGATAATTCATGTAAAAGGTAACCACGTCAGAATCTTACATACCCCTTATGAAAATTCTCTTTTTATGCCAGACTTCTACTCCTAAACTGTCTTCTTACCATTAAAAAACAAAAAACAACAAAAACTCTTGCTTGGTGTTAAATGTTCTATATTAAGTTTAACGCAGCTGTTCTTTCTTTACCCTTTTCCTTTTTCGTTAACACGATCTCTTTTCAGAACACGCTGAGGAAGTTGGGAAAATGTAATGAAAAGAGCAGGTTCTTTGGAGTCCGGCAGAGTTGGATTGAGTATGGAGGACAGTCACTACTAGCACAGTTATTTTGGACAAGTAATTAAACTCTTAGCTTCCTCTTCTGTAAAATAAGAATAAATGGGAGATAATGTTTACATAAAGCGTTGAACACAGTGTCTAAGAGCTCAGGCATGCATGCTCAGGGGTTCAGTAATGTTCCACTTTGCAACGCCACAGTCTGTCTGTAGCCCGCCAGGCTTCTCTATCCATGGAATTCCCCAGCAAGAATATTGGAATGGGCTGCCATTTCCTTCTGCAGGGAAGAGCTCGGGGAGGTTAGCTATTAAATGATTCTAAGAACTCGATGTCGTGGAGGTCTTCTCCCTCCTGCCGTCAAAGGAATTGTTAAATGCAACCGGCTAAACCTGAACGCGCACGTTCGGCGCCGATGTAGTTTGGCCTCTTCGGGCCGCCGTCCGCGAGCATGCGCACATAAATGTGGCGGCACGTACGTGTCATGGCGAGCTCCAGCTAAAGTCGCTGCGGTTTCCGGAGAGTGGCGTGTAGGTTCTGTTACTTTTGGTTGGCTTGTTATTTCCCGACTGCTGGGTAAGGGTGGTGGGTGGATCAGTGTGGGGCAGAGGTTGACCAGAGCTGGATTTACGGCAGAGCCTCGTTCCCTCAGTTTCAGTCCTTCTCGTGGCTGTTCGCTGGTTTGTTTCGAAATTGAAAGAAAACTTACCAGCTGGGTTGGGAGCATTGGGAGGCAGATAGCGTTGCCTGAAGTGAGGGCCGGGACTGTTAGGAGTACTTAAAAGATCTCGTTGCTTACTGTAAAATTTAATTTACTCCCTTCTCCCACTTTCTGCGTTAGTTCGTGGGACAGGATAAGGCTTTTACAGTTACCATGCTTTCACAAGGCTGCGTCTCAATAAAAATTTAAACTGAAGTTGGTCTGAAGAGCAGGTGTCTTGATTTTTCACTTTTCTTTCTCGTTTACTGTTGAAACCTGTCTCTGAATCTCGGGACAACACGTGTCTTTCGGGTTTCGGGTGATACGGATACCTACTTGTTTGCTCTGTTTTGTAGTATTCTTACTACTGGATCACGCTGACGTATTGTAGTGCCGGATAGAAATTATTACTAGGGCCATACGCTGGATCTCAGTCATAGCAAATGTGTCAGATGTCAACATACCTGTCCTAATCAGTAAGAAATTGGGAGTAGTACGGAACACCGTTAACCTTGCTCTCTAAAACAGCCTTTTATAGAGTGTGATCCCTTTTAGGTAGTTTTAGAGGCCTTACTGTGGTTTTGTAAACTTGTTGCGAACTTTGTTTTCTAAATAGTTTTTATTTTCCAGACTCATCTTTCAAGACGATTTGAGACTAATTGCAAATAATCAAGGTACTCGTTTATTTTTAAAACTTTTATATTGGGAGTGATATTTACCCAGTGTAATATGCCAAGAGGTAGCCTAATTTTAATTTGTTAGTGATTTTGTTGCCATCATAATATGGAAACGCCAAGATCTCCATATCACTAAATCCAAGAAACATTTTTACTCATTTTACTCAAGCTTTCATCACTTGCCTTAAGCAGCACTGACCACGTCCACCTGTTTGACATACTGTCTTCATTTTCCTTCTGTGACCCACTGATTTTTCTCATTTGGTGACTGCTTCTTGATCTCCATTATAGGCGGTTTCTCTTCCGTTTGGTAGGTAAATTTGGAGTTCCTTAAGGCTTGGTCCATCACCTTTTCCAATTAGAAGAAATTCTATTCTTTTTCTCTCTGGTCGATCTAATCTACTTCTTCAGCAACACCATTCTTTTTTATTTTAGCCATCTTAGTGTGTGAGAGGGCTTCCCTGGTGGCTCACATGGTAAAGCGTCTACCTGCCATGCGGGAGACCTGGGTTCAGTCCCTGGGTTGGGAAGATCCCCTGGAGAAGGATATGGCCACCCACTCCAGTACTCTTGCCTGGAAAATTCTATGGACAGGGGAGCCTCATAGGCTACAGTCCATGGGGTCACAAAGAGTAGGGCATGACTAGGCAACTTCACTTTTAAGTCTTCACTTCAAGTGTGTGAGAAGTGTCTTGTGGTTTTGATTTGTATTTCCTTGATAGCTAATGATGTTGACATCTCATGTTACTGGCCCTTTGTATATCTTCTTTGGAGAAGATACATATTTGCAAATATGTATCTTCTTGATGGAGTTCTTTGAAGCATGAAAGTTTTAAGCCCAGTCTCTTTTCCTTTGTTTCTTGTTCTTTTGGTGTCATAAGAAAGATGTCATAAACACATACACCTATGATTTCTTGAAAGAGTTTCATAGTATTTCTTAAATTTAGGTCTGTAATCAGTTTAATTTTTGTTTATGACGTGTAGTTGGAATCCAGCTTTATTCTTTGCATATAGCCATCAAGTTGTTCCAACACTATTTTTTGAAAGCATACTCTTCCTCATTGAATATTCTTGGCACCCTTTTAGAAAATCAGCTGACTAGGTGATGTGTTTTTGACAGGCATTCTAGATGATTGTTATGAAAACAAACAACTCCAGGACATTGATTTTTCAAACTGTAGTGCATGTCGAAATCACCTGGAAGGATGGTTAAAGATTGCTGAGCTTTACTCCAAGTATCTGATTCAGTTGGTTTGGAGGGGGACCCAAGACTTTGTTTCTAGGAAGTTCTCTAGTGACACTTAATTGTGCTGGTGTGGGAACCATACTATAAAAACCTCGGGTGTAGGACTTTCGTTCCCAGCTGTGGCAGCACATGAGACTTACTGGAAAGTTTTAAAAAATATTGATGGCTAGGCTGAGTTCTAGAGATTGATTCAACTAGAGCAAGGCTCTAGTTGATAATTTCCTATAGCTCCCCAGGTGACTCTAATGAACATCAACTGTAAAGNCGATATCACAATCCACATATCCAAGTGCCACACCTGGCTCTCCTATTAGACAGCGCCACATCCCAGGACTCAACCAGCCCCAGACTGTCAGTCCACTGGAAAAGGTCCCCAGATGAGTGTGGCCCACAGCTCAAAGGCACGTTGCTCAAGAGTCTAGACAACATATTAGCATTTTATTTTCTCTTAAAATCATTAAGTCATGCTAAAATAGCCTTTAGTTGCTGAAGCTAGAACTTATATCTCTAAAAACCTTGCCTTTAAAAAATGTAGTCAATAAAACACATTACATATCTCATTACCTGTAATTTTATATCCATAAGCAGCCAGTTGTCCAGCCATGTATTCTCCATCTGAATTATTATGAGAACAACCCCAAGTTCGTATCCAAATTTTCTGTATGCCTGGAATAGTGCTGTTAATCAATTTTAAAAAATAAGCCTCATTAAGGGATTTTTTTAAATAAAAAGCACAAGTTAATTTCTGAGCATATATGCAAGAACACTCACTGCATTCTATTCATAAGCTATTCACTACATGTACCAACACATAATCTGCTGTTACACCAAAAGTCTAAAATCAAGATAAAATAACAGTGTAACATTCTAAGACTATCTTTCTATGTAAAGAGTATCTTTTCTCCAAGTTGTATTTTAAGTCCAATACTACTAAATACCACCACTAAGTTCAATTTCTGGAAAGGTACAAACAAATAACAATAGCCCAGAAAATGGTTCTAGCAGCAAAAGCCAATAAAGAAAACCTAACCACATCTGAAGACCACTATACACTAATCAAATCTTCATAACTTAGATACAAATAACTAAATCAACATGAAAATCTGTCACCCTACAGCACTATTAATAATAAAAGTATTCCACATATAAAAAGAGTTCTAAAAAATGTAATTTTTAGAAAGGGAATAAAAGGACTTTCAACTTGGATTGCCCTAAATAATTAACAACTAAGTAGACACTACCTTTAATGACATGGTTAAGAAAAAGTTAATACATTTCAAGTATTAAGCAAATTTAAATTCATAGACTTTATGACTCTGTTCCAAATAATCAAATGCATCAAAGTTTTCAAGTTTACTATACAAATATAAGCATACTAAAACTATATAAATGCATAATCCTTTCTGGCTAGGCTGTATTAGAATTTCACTAGACACCCAATAGCACCAACAGCACAAGAATGTGTGTCAAAAGCCTTTAGTTGATTCATAAGTACTTTAAATTTGCTAAGAAAAACCACATGCCCAAACCACCACTCTCCCCTAAGAATCACAAATTCCAATAAAAATTGTAATGTGGAAGTAACAAGAACATACCAACCACAATGATATCAAAGAGATCTGGTTGAAGGAGGGTGGGAGGCAGGGCGATCTATCTTTGTGCCAAATACTGCCCTAGGCCAATATGCAATTTGACATCTTTAATTAATGATTTTGCTAAATATAACCATTCAAATTTTAAAAACCCTACATATTTCCTTTCAAAACTTCAAAGATTCTTTTAAAAGATACACTATGTATATTACATACAGTAGTGTCAACCTCTCCCATGGTACGATACTGAATATGATTTCAAAAAAAGCTTACCTATCGCTTGGTGGACTGGTTTCCTCTTGCAAATATTTTTGGGTATTTCGCCTTCGCACCTTTGGAACAACGTGCTTTCTCGAAAAATGCCTATCTTGTGGCTTTGAATCTTCTTGGGACACAATATCTTCTATGTCATCCAGGAATGTATCACAGGATGCAGAAGGCATCTTCTCTATTGTATAAACAAGTTATAAATGACACAGGCATGAGTCCTCAGAACATCTGTTTAACATATCACCTATGAAATATTCTTGCCAAACTTGAATCTAATAACGCCTTTAGATTTTAACTTCAACTTTACAGAAAATACAAGAGATACTGAAAAATAAGAAACATCAGAGAAATCAGACAAATCTTACTGAGTGGGATATAAAGAACATGAAAAGAGATTTAACATTACCAGGAATCAGAGAAATACAAACTAAACCACAATGAGATATCACTACAAATCTGTAACACACTACAGCATGCATCAGTTCAGTTCAGTCACTCAGTCGTGTCTGACTCTTTGCGACCCCATGAATTGCAGCATGCATACCACCTACAACCTCCTCCCTCCCCAGGTGCAGCAATGGCGCACGTGACCCATGCCTGCCAGAGTAATTCACCCTGAGCCATAAAGACCGACTCAGGGTTGGACCTAACAAGACCAGTCAGTCACAGTCACCACGAGGACTTCCATGCCAGAGCTAACTTCTGTTTCACTGAAGTGGCTCAGTTAGGAGGATGTCAACTTGAGGCTACTGGGGGGCCATCCTGCCTGCCACAAAGCAGAAGACTGCCCAAGGCAGGAAGTCTTATAAGAGCTGGAGAGATGAGATACTCGAGCTGCTGGATCCAACCAATGCCTAAAGCCAGACATAGCCCTGCTCTGCCCATTCATGTGAGCTCAGGAATTCCCTGAGGCTTAAATTCATATGAGCTGGGCTTTCTGCTCTTGCCAACAAGAGCCCTGGCTGACTCAGCACACCAGGGAAGGTGAAATGAACTAAGTTTCTCCCAAACTGGTTCTATGAACTATCAGTGAAAAACTAGTTCTGTGGTCAAATTTGGAAAATTCTGCCTCTCACAGACTCCCAGTATGTGTGTGCATGCATGCATGTGTGTGTGTGCATGCATGTATGTGTATACTACGAGAGCAAGGACTGGGGAAGAACTACAGTAAAGAAACTCGCTGATCTTAGAAACTTTCTGAAAATTTCTCATGGATTGCCTCTTCACGAGGCTATAGATGGTACTGAAAACAGGAAGCTTGAGAGAAGCCCACCCTCAGATCCCCTCCCACATTTCTCAGACAGAAGACTGCATCCTCTTAATAGGAAATGGTTCTTTGCCAACATACCAACCGTGTTACTAGGAACTACCCACCCCTCCAAGAACAACCCCTCTATTCTAACCTGCTTGAGCACAGAATTCTAGTCATGCTCCTCCCTACCTAATCACTAATTGTATACGGGTACTGTTATTTCTCCCATTTAAAAAACAAAAACCTTATCATGGCCTCACTTCCTCTACCTACTGTCCCCATCACATTTCTATCCTTTAAAACTCCTTGCAAGAACTGTCTCCAGTTTCCGCCTCCCAGTCTCTCATATGCCAGGCTTTCACCCCCACCATCCCAAAACTGCCGACCTGATTTCAGTGACTCCAGCAATCTACAGAGCAGTCAGCTCTTAGCCACCTCATGTGATTCTACCAGTGGCACTTGACACTACTGACCCTTCATTCCCTCCAGATATCTTCTTCCCTGGCTTTTGGGATCCCACACAGCGAGTTCTCCTCCTCCCGCATTAGCCACTCCCCAAGTTTCCATTGCTCGTTCCTCATCTCTCCAACTTCTCAAGGTCAGAACACCCCCAAGGCTCTGTTACAGGACGTCTTCTCTTCTTTAGTTACAGGCGCACCCTAGGTGATCTCATTCAGCCTTGTGGCCTTGAAATACTAACTATATATGCTTATATAACCAGCCCCAGGCCTCCCTTGAACTTCAGACTCAGATGTCCATCCAACTGCCTACTCAACGCCCTGCTTGAATGGCTAAGAGTTACTTCAAACTTAAAATCAAGAACAGAACTCCTGATTCTCTCCCCACCTGACCCCACCTGCAGCCAGGAGGATCACAGATCCCCCCACAGCTTTCTCCATCTCACTGAAAGGCAATACCAACCTTCTAACCTCTCAGGCCAAATATCCTGGAATCATCCCTGACTCCTCTTTCCTTCACTCTAAGTCCAATACATCAGCAAAATCCCACTGGCTTGAGCTTCCAATTATATTCAGAATCTAACCGTTTCTGACCATACCCCTCGTTACATTCTTGGTCCCAACATTGCCTCTTGCCTGGATGACTGCCACAGTCACCTGCTTCTACCCTCAATCCCCAAAGGACCCTTGCTGCACAATAAGCCAGGGACCCCACTAAAACCTGAGTTCATCTCAGGCTTCTGATCAAAACCCTCCATTGGTATTCTATCTCAGAGTAAAAAGCCCAGAGTTAAAAATCACTAAGTTTTACAAGGACAGGGCCTTCCCTGGTGGTTCAGTGGTAAAGAATCCAGAAGCCACCTGCCGATACAGGAGACACGGGTTCGATCCCTTGTCCAGGAAGATTCCACAAGTCTTAACCACAGGACATGACACACTGGTAAGAACCAACTAGGCCCAAGGTAGCAGAAGACTCAACTTCCAGCGGGCCCTGAGCCTCAGAGGCTCACTGTACTACATCAGCACACTACGGCACACCCACCGCACGGCAGCTGAGAGCTAACTGTGAAAGGCTGAAGAGCAGCCCAGTTCCTGGGAATCCCCACCCCTTCCCCAAAGTAAGGGGAATAATCCTCTTGCTCATTAGCCTATGAAATTAGAGGCTGGTGGTTTAGTCGCTAAGTTGTGTCCAACTCTTGCAACTCCATGGACTGTAGCCTGCCAGGTTCCTCTGTGCAAGGACAAGAATACTGGAGTGGGTTGCCATCTCCTTCTCCAGGGGATCTTCCCAACTCAGCAATCTAACACAGATCTCCTGCATTACAGGCAGATTCTTAACTAACTGAGCTACAAGGGAAGCCCAAGAAATTAGCCTATGAAATTACCCAGACATAAACACTAACCATGCCATATTTTGGGGCCTCTTACCTTCTGATAAGGCCCACATTCTGTGGAGTGTGTTTCTCTCTAAATAAACCCACTTCTTACCTATTACTTTGTCTCTCATTGAATTCTTTTCATAAGAAGAACATGAGCTTCATTAAGTCCTGAGACCAGGTATGTGGTGTTGTGTCCAACTCTTTGCAACTCCATGGACTGTAGCCCACCAGGCTCCTCTGTCCATGTTCTCCAGGCCAGAGTACTGGAGTGGGTTGCCATTCCCTTCTCCAGGGGATCTTTCCAATCCAGGGACCGAACCCAGATCTCCTGCATTGCAGACAGATTCTTTACTGTCTGAGCCACTGGGGAAGCCCTGAGACCACGTGTGTGATCTCAATTAAAAGACTGTGGGTTCAAGTCCCAGTCTGGGTTCTGGCAAGGTTTGGGTCCCAGCCTGTGGATTCAAGTCCCATCTGAGGTGCACAGTTTCAACTCCACTGAGACACATGAGCTTCCTGGCTAGTTCATACCCACCAGGCACACACTCATCTCAAGGTCTTGGTCATGTCTGGAATGCCTTCAAGCCCTTTGGAACTCTGTCCAAATGTCACCAGTGAAGTCTTTCTGAACAACCCCCATCTCACCATGTACACACACCTGGCCCCCTCCCCCAGCCTCGCTTTCACGCCACAGCACTTCCCCAAATGCTTAGATACTACAGAGGAGCAAACCTGCCACCCGAAAATGTCTCTTTGCCATATGGATTATTTTGAGCTGAAGACAAATCAAAGCTAAGAAGAAACTTTGACCTTCCTTCTAACTGCAAAAAGAATGTAAAGAGAAGACATGTTTCAGGAAGGGAGGCGATCCCCATGGATAACTATAGTATGAACTATGTGCACAGATGGGGAGGAACCAGGCAAAGTCTATCTGTTAAAACTGTTACCAAACATTTGCTTTTCCATCTCATGGCAACTGCCTTCCTCCCCTTTGAGCTCCCAAACCACTACCCACAAGATCTTTTGTCTTTAGCTGAAGACAATATTTAAGGTAAGTTTCAGCCATTTTGGCAAGTTACTCAGTTTTCCTGGGTCTGTCCCATGTATGTGAAAGTGTTAATTGCTCAGTCATGTCCCACCCTTTGCAATTCCATGGACTACAGGCTGCCAGGCTCCTCTGTCCATGGAGGAGAGGAGTAGCTATCCACTCATTCTTCTCCAAGCCAGAATACTGGAATGGGTAGCCATTCTCTTCTCTAAGGAATCTTCCCAACCCAGGGATCAAACCCAGGTCTCCCACATTACAGGCAGATCATCTACCCTGCAAGTCACTAGGGAAGCTCATATATACATGCCACATGCTACTACACTTTTGTTTGAGAACTGTGGAGGAAAATTTCTTCCTCCACGACAGTATCTTCATCATCTTCTTACTCTCTCTTTCTACTAGGATATATGCTCTGGGGGTGGGGAGGTTTTTGAGTGTTTTGTTCACTGCTTTATCCCAGGTGGTGTCTAAACTACCTAGCGCATCGCAGCTTCTCAAAAAAAATTTTTTTAAACTGTCCACAACCCAGTCTACAAAATATGGTCCCTCTGCCACCTCCCACTCTGCCCCAACTGTAATAACCTTTCCGACATTCTCCAAGCAGACCAAGCTAGTTTCTGACTCAGGGCCTTCACACTTGCTCTTCCTCTGTCTGGAATATCATCCCCAGATATTTGGATGGCTTGCTGCCTACTCCTTTACTCAAATAACACCTCCTTGGAAAGGGCTTTCCCTAACGACCTTATCTAAAATAACCACACACTGATCAGGCATCCCACACACTCTCACCAGCCTCTAACTCCGCTTTATGCTTCATTTCCCTTCATCACACTTACCTGACTCCATATATGCAACTGCTTGTGTCTTTCTCACTGCAGTGTAAGCTTCAGAACAGAGGCACCCTGTCTTTTTCACCACTATATCTACAACACTTGTAACAATGCCTAGCACACAGCAAGTGCAGAATATTTGCTGAAAGGATGAATAAATCCTTGTTTAAGCTGAATTTAGCTAGTCTTTCTGTAACACAGAAGGAAATTCTTACACTAATGGGAGAAGTCCAGAGGAGTTAGATTTGTCCACTGACAGAGCTAGAACTGGACCCTCTCTCAACACCAAGCTCTCCCCAGATGACTCCGTTTCATTGGCAAAGCACAAACAATACAAGAGTCTGAGATGACCCTAAAAAAGAAAATCATTCCAGAAAAAAAAATGGGGCAAAGGAAAAACTGGCCCACACACTTAAGCAAGTCAAATAGCCATTAAGCACAGGAAAGAATGCTCAAACACACTAAGGGCATGAGCTTGAACAAGAAATTATTTTNTGTATAAGAGACAGTATATATATGTTCCCAATTTTTAAAGTTCAGCAGGTCAACATGTATTATGCAAATATATTATTACATATGCTACCTTCCCACCACATGTGGTAGAAAGCTAACTGTGATTTCTTAACTACAAAAGAATAAGGGGACACATGAAAATTAATTCTAGACCCAGGGATTTTGATTGGGTTTGATAAGCTGTCAGGTAAATTTCCCAGCTGAATGCCATACAACTAAAACAGTTTTTTAGTAAGAGTTTTCAGGTGTTTGTTTTCACAAAGGATAAAAAATAAGAAAATAAGGATATTATCACAATAGTCTAAATATGAAACCAAGATGATGATAGTAGAAACAGAATTTAAAAAGGATATAAGAATAGTCAAAAGAACATTCATTCCAAATCGGTGAATGCTTCACTGTAGAGGATAAAAAAGGACATTGGTGACCTTAAATAAACTGAAAAAGTGAGTGAGTGAAAGTTGCTCAGTCATGTCTGACTCTGCGACCACATGGACTGTAGCCTGCGGCTCCTCTATCCAGGGAATTCTCCATGCCAGAATACTGAAGTGGGCAGCCGTTCCCTTCTCCAGGGAATCTTCCCAACCCAGGGATTAAACCCAGGTCTCCTACACTGCAGACAGATTCTTTACCATCTGAGCCACCTCATGTTAAAAACATGATGTGAAATAAATTAACCTGCTATTTTCTTTGGGCTAATGATGAATTTTCTCGGTGTAATCTAACCACTAGGGGTCAGAGTGCTATACTTCTAGTATCAGCTGTCCTGTTCTATCAATTTACACAAATCGGTTTGGCTCAATTTTATAATTAATCTTATCTTTCCCTTCTCCCACTCTCACTGTGGGTGGTTGGGGGCTGTTCTTGTGTTCCAGGCCAGAGTGATGAGATCACCACATTGCCTTGCCCCAGGGCAGGCAACCCTGCCAAGCCAGAGAGGATTCTGGGCTCCCAGTCAGTGGGAGAATCTACGGCGAGAACTTCCAGGGCCACCACGTGGACAACACCTGCCTGAGACCTGGGCTATTTCAGAAGAAAGTAGAGCTGAGTGATGTAGGGAGACATCAAGAAGTTCTAAAGACAGCTGTAAGCCCCCTACTTCCACATGCCCGGAGCTAGGTTTACTTCTGAGCTCTTCAGTTTTGTGAACAAGTAAATTCCCCTTTTCATTCCTAAAACTACTTTGAGCAGAAGTCTTTCAATTGCAAACAAAAGAGTCCTGGCTAATCTTTTTTTTTTTTTCCCCCCTTGGCTTCCCTGTTGGCTTAGATGCTGAAGAATCTGCATGCAATGCAGGATACCAGGGTTCAGTCCCTGGGTCAAGAAGATCCCCTGGAGAAGGGAATGGTAACTCACTCCAGTATTCTTGCCTGGAAAATCCCATGGACAGAGGAGCCTGGACAGTCCTTGGGGTTGCAGAGAGTCAGACACAACTGAGCGACTAACCCTTTCATAATCTTATTTTTACATATTCTCTTAGCTTTTAAACAACTGATATTGGTTGTCTAACTCCCTGATTGGAGAAGAGACATATAATATTTTCTCTATCCTTTCTCTATCCTTCAGTAATATATGACTCAAATAACAAATTTATTGTTATATAATAATATATTTATTGAGTATATACGGTATACCAAGAACTGTTTTAACACTCAGGGCAAAAGTACAGACCAATATCTCATCCCTCTTCAGAGTCTATATGACAGCAAGTGGAGACACAATACATAATAAATATGATATAAATTAAAATTATATAGTATGTTCAGAGGTGATAAAATAACCTCAAAATTGCTGCAGATTAAGGAGAATCAAGAGTGAGCACTGCAATTTTTAAAGATGGACTTGCAGTTTTTAAGCCTACATTGGTTGGGTTGTTGAGAAAAAGACCTTTAGGCAAAGACTTCAAAAAGATAAGGAGGTTAGCAAAAAAAAATGTGTGTGAAAGAGCATTCAAATAAAAGGTACCAGCCAGGGGAAAGTCTCTAAGGAAAGCGCACACCTGCCATGTTCAAAAGATAGCAGGGTCCATCAACAGATGAATGGATAAAGAGAATGTGATACCCACTCAGGCATAAAAAAGAATGAAGTTTTGCCATTTCCAACAACATGGATAAACTTGAAGAGTATTATGCTTGGTGAAATAGGTCAGATGGAGAAAGACAAATACTGTATGTTATCACTTATATATGAAATCTACAAAATAAACTAGCAAATATAAAGAAATAGACACAGATACAGAGAACAAACTAGTGGTTACCAATGGGAGGGGGAAGTGGTGGGACAAGACAGGAGTAGGGGATTAAGAGATGTAAACTGTTATGTATAAAATAAATAAGCTTCAAAGATATGTTGTACAACACAAGGAATATAGCCAATATTTTATAATAACTATAAACAGTATAACCTTGAAAGATGGTGAATTGAAATGTTTCTATGTTGTACACTTGTATCTTACATAGTACTGTAAGTCAACTATACTTCAATAAAAATAAGTTAACAATTTTTTGAAAAAAGAAAGAAGATAAGTGTGGTTGGAACAGAGTAAGTAATACGATGTCAGAGACTGAACAAAACCAAACTACAAGTGTCTTCAGACCTTGACTTTTCAAGAAATGAGAGACTTTAGAGAGTTCTAAGAGGAGGCGCAGATGAAGAAGTTTGGTTAGAAAGCTGTTGAAATAACCCAGGGAGTCACGGATGGAATCCTAGACTAAGGAGCCATGAGTAGGGGGTGATGACTGTCTCTTATACACATCTAGATGTGTATAAGAGACAGGTCCTTGGANTAAGAGGAGGCGCAGATGAAGAAGTTTGGTTAGAAAGCTGTTGAAATAACCCAGGGAGTCATGGATGGAATCCTAGACTAAGGAGCCATGAGTAGGGGGTGATAAAAAGTGGTTAGATTCTGGACATATTTGAGGACAGAGTCCTTAGAATGTCCTGTGGATTGATTTAGGGTATCAGGAGAAAAAAGAAATAAAGGATGATGACTTCCAAGTTTGGGGCCTACACTACAAGAACAATGAAATTGCTATCAGCTGAAATGGATCAGACTGCTGAGGGAGAGATCAGGAACTTAGGGTATTTTTGAATCTGTTTAATCTTTTTTTAATTTTAGATTTTTTAAGTTGTAAAATTATTATAATTATTTCATGTATAGCCTTCACCTAGCTTCCCCAGGGGATAGCATTTTATATAACCAAAGTACAATCCCTGGTGGCTCAGACTATAAGCAATCTGCCTGCAATGCAGGAGACCCTGGTTTGATTCCTGGGCTGAGAAGATCCCCTGGAGAAGGGAATGGCAACCCACTCCAGTATTCTTGCCTGGAGAATTCCATGAACAGAGAAGCCTGACAAGTCATAGTCCATGGGATCACAAAGTGTTGGACACAACTGAGCAACTAACACATACCCACACAAAGTATAATTATCAACACCAGGAAATTAACATTGATACAATACTATTAACATTGATATGATGTCCAACCTAGGGCAGTTCTTCATTCTTCCTTTGTCTTTTGTGACTTCGACACTTTTGAAGAATATGAATCAGTTGTTTTGTAAAATGTCCCTCCATATGAGCTGGTCTGATGTTTACTGATGACCAAATTCAGGTTACAAATTTTTGGCAACACTCTCCAGCAGTGATGCTGTGCCCCTCTCGGCCCATCATATTAAGGAGGTACTTGATATTGATAGGTCTCACTTACCAGTGATGTACTTTGAACATGGCTTCTGCAATGTAAGATTACTATATTTCCCATTGTTATTAGCAAGTGTCTTGTGGGAAGATACTTTGAGACTATATAAGTATTCTGTTTCCCATCGTGTATTTGCCTCCATTATAGTATCCCTTAATGATCTAGGGATATAGACAACAGCTATTATTATGCTGTTTGACAAAGGTCATTTTCCGTTTCCATTATTCCTTCTATTTTTACTATTAAATGACCTGTCCCTTCTCATTTCTCTATTCAATTTTTTATATTAGTATGGGTTCATAGATACTTACTTTATTCTCTGGTTTATAATCCTCTACCAAAATTAATTTGATGCTCATGTTATTCCAGGTTTGGCCATTGGCCTTCAGGTTAGCCTCTGTGCTCTTCTAACACATCTGCATTTTTTTTTTCTTTCCTTGACGTGTTGAGCAGCCTGTGGGATCTTTGTTCCCTGACCAGGAATTGAACCCCTGCCCTTGACAGTGAGAGCACAGAGTCCTAACCACTTGACTGCCAGAGAATTACTCCTTTCTTATTTTTTCCGCACCTCATTTTCTGGCAGCACAAGATGCCCTAGGCTCATCTTGCACTTGCTCTGTCCTATGCCTAGAACCAGCCGGTTCTCCAAGGAGTTGTGGTTCCTTTTAGTGGGAAATGGTTTTTGGAAACTAGACATGAGCTCACTGCTAATGGGTGCGCTCATTGCTATCGAGTGGCATTGCTTCTGGAGCTCAGAATTTAAACCTATTTAGCTTATGAGGCCTACTAGACATCCAACTGGATTGTTAACTTGGCAGTTAGAATTATGATTCTGAGATTTGGGTGAGAAATTTAGTTTATATTTAAGTCAAAATATTAAATGAGATTAGAACTGACATAAGAAGTGAAGAGGATCAAAGACTGAGAGACCTGAGGCACTCCAATACTAAGATAAGAGGAAAGAAGAACCAGCAAAGAAAACTGATAAGGAGTAACCAGTGAGGTAGGAAGAAAATTAGGAGGGTTGTATCCCAGAAGTCGAATGATAACAGTATATTATGGAGGAGGGAATGATCAGCTGTGTCCAATTATGTGGACAGGTCAAGTAAGATGAAGCTTGAGAAAAAGTTACTGAATTGAGCAACTTGGAAGGGTAGTTTTGGTGGATGGGAGTGGGTAAAAGTTGAATGAAGTGGACTCAAGGGGGAAGATAATTGGAAGTAGGACTTTGAGACAACTTTGAAGTTTTACCGCAAAAAGGAGCAAAGATCACCAGGGTACTCAGTGAAAACCTACGGGGCAGGGGCAGGTAGGGTGGGAGGGAGACTCAGGAAGGAGGGGACATATGTGCACCTGTGGCTGATTCATGTTGATGTATGGCAAAAATCAAACCAATATTGTAAAGCAATTATCTTTCAATTATAATAAATAAATGTTAAAAATAATTTTTTAAAAGAGAAGAGCAAAGATACAGGACTATAAAAGTGGAGAAAGTGGGTTCAAAAGGAAGGAAATTTTGTTAAGACAGAAAAACCAAATAATTATTATGTGTTAAATGAGAATAATCCTTTGGAGATGGGAAAATTCATGGTACTGTACAGAGAGGGGAAAACTGCTGAAGTCATACTTCTGAGAAAGGACAGTGACGATTTTCTAAGCATTATATCATAGTACCTGAGACATAAATATTCGGAGACTAAATAAAGGTGGTTCACCTAGTTTAAAAAAATCAAGTACATTTGGCTGATGTTATTTTAAAAAGCATATTTAAAGAAATGTGACTTTTTAATAACTAGAACTTTCTGTGAAATAATAAGACCTTAGCAGTGATCATCAAGAGTCAACTAATGTATTATACTGGAGATGTATTTCACTGGAAAGTAGAAGAATGTGATCATTGCCAGGAAAATGTAGAAACAGAAAATCCTTTTTTTCCTTTTTCTTTTTTTCTGCTTAACCATAGACGGCTTGTGTGTGTTTGTGTGTGTGTGTGTTTGATGCATTCATTAAATGCTCTCTATTAGTCATATCTCTCACTGGCTTCTTTCCAAGTACTTTCTTGCAAGTGATAAATCTGTAGGGGAAATTCAGAGATTTGCAGTTCCACTGAGAGAAAATCTCTTTGAGAGTGAGTGGTTAAGAATGATAAAGGCCGTGGAGGACAATACTAGTCAGAAACTCTCTGCCAGAGAACAGAACAACTCTTACAACCCAAGTCTATCAACACATAGCTGATATAATGAGAATTTATTCCCTGAAGTTGCAGAGAAGTCAGATTTAAACTGCAACAGCAGGGACTTTCCTGATGGTCTAGTGGCTAAGTCTCTGTACTCCCAATGCAGGGGGCCCAGGTTGGATCCCTAATCAGGGAACTAGATTCCACATGCTGTAACTAAGACCCAGTGCAGCCAAATAAATAAAATAAGTAAATAAGCTGCAATAGTTAGGAGGGGAGGAAGTAGAGGGTGTGTCCAGTTATGGTTAATTTGATTATTCTAAATTTCTCAAAAACCCCCTTGAGTTTGTGTCCATTCAACCAGAAAGTAAGAACAAAGATCAAAAGAAAAAGCAAGGAAAATAAAGGAAACAAGACATTTTGTCTTCTTTTTGTTGTATTCTTATATTTACCCACTTTAATTTCTCAATAAATTATTTCTAAGGAGGCAAAAAGGGCTGTTTAGCAAAAAAGCACACTCTGAATAATTAAAGCATTTATTTTCAAAGGATAATATATTTATGTTATGTTTAAATATGGGCAAAATTAATATCCTAAATGAATTTGCTCAAAACAAAACTGTATTCCCTGAAGTTGACTTGTTTTGACAAAATTATGATGCATTACTAGACAAATGACATATAAATTTATTTAATTGATTGTTGATTATCTTGGCCAATGGAAGGAAACAATGATGTGGTTAATCCAAAATAATCTAAGGTCATTTATATTTGACTTTGAAAAAAGTGTTTGATATTTGGCAATGAATGTGGATATTTTTAACATGCTAAGATCTTTTTAAAAACTTCAAATAAAGCAACAAATACATACTGAGTGAAAACTTAGATCATAGCTTAGCTCTGCATATGAAAAAATTTCCAATAAACAGATGTACCAGAAAGTTTCTCAGCTTCATTATCTCTCATTTAGCAACTACATCAGATAGTCATTGTTTTTCTCTGTCCAAAAGAACCTACTCTGATTGTGGTTCAGGCTGCCATAGACTACTTTCAGCCTCTATTAGTGGGAAAGTGACTAAGACCAGTTCAATCAGAACATAGGATACCTCCAACCACAGTACTGGATTTTACATATAACTGGGCAAGCCCCATCAGAATATCTTATCCTCCCTGGCCATAAGTTCATGGATGAATCCTTGGTAACAAGAGTCCCCAGCTGCCATTTTTATAAAACATGACCATGCCCTTCTGGCCCTAATAGATTAATCTAGAGTTGACCACTGACCAAAATTGGCCCAGTCAGAGCTGTTCTCCTATGAAGTCAAAATTGAGACTAAGAGTCCAATATCAGTTTTGACATCTAACAGAAGAGTTGTTTGTAAAGGAGAATCCATGTGACTATGGGAGATGAGAAAGCTGATCCAAAGAGAGAGAAGGAGAGAAGAAAGAAGCATATCAGGCAGATAGAAACAGAGATAAAAATGAAGAGAGAAGTCCTGAGCAGATACAAATGTGAGTCTTCATGATAATGTCCTTTGAAGCTAGCTCCAGTTGACTTCTCGTTGTCAATAAAGAATCCTTACTGATTCTGCAGCCCCTGAATGTAGTTGAATGAGTGTATTGACAGAGAAGGCAGATGAATGTATTGACCCAATGATGGGGATCTATAGGATAGATAGAGTAGAAGGACTCTACTGAAAATGAGAGTCAAATTGGAGTGAGAATCCCAAATGGGATAAATCCAACTGGAAGAAGGAAAAGAGCAGAGAGGCTACAGGACATGGTTAGATGAATTTGTTGCCTTGTGGGAGTCAGGAATCCAGAAGAAAGATGTGGTCTGATAGAGCAGTCATAGGTGGAGGAGCCCCAAACTGTATGTAATAAGGTCCAGGATATGGTGAGGAGAGTGAGCTGTTGAAAGGAAGTAAGAGTTGGAGTAGAGACTAAGAAACATTGACAGTAAGAAATGGTATGTAATGGTATGTGTAATTTACGTGCAGAAGTTGCAGAAATTAGGTAGAGAATGTGACCCAAGTGTCAAAACCCTGGTGTATATGTGTTTGTTAGAAATACAGGCAATTGACAGACTCAAAATTATGCTGGAGATTTTAATTCTCCATTGTCAATATGAGATTGAGTGAATGAAGTATTGTATAAAAGGTCTTGAATCTTCAAATACAGAATTAATTGATGTCTGTAATAAATTAAATGAGGTACAAGAATTCTATTTATAGTGCATACATAATGTTCTTCAGGCCATCAATTGTGATAAAACAGAAATTAATAACAAAAATAGTAAACCAGAAAAAAAAGCCTAATTACATACCAAAAAATTTAATTCTCCTAAATAGTAGACTTATCAAGTAAAAAAGAACACAATAAAAACTTATTTTAAAAAATAAAATGTTTCTCAAAAACTGTAAAAGGCAAGCAAATTCAATATGCTGGGAATTCCCTGGCAGTGCAGTGATTAGGATTCCATGCCTCCACTGTGGGGGCGGGGAGGGGGGAAGAAGTGGGGGACTCAGATTTGAATCCTGATTGGAGAACTAAAATCCCACAAGCCATGCGATGTCACCAAAATAAATGAATAAATAAATAAATAAGAAAAGATATTTCCTCTAAATTATTTGGTTACTAACAATTAAATAAACATTAAATTAAGATCTTAGATAAGAAAATTTTTAAACCTTGGGTGAAAAAAATATTAAAAGCATAATAAAACAAATTAGAAATTAAAAACACGTGACAAAATCAACAGCTGATTTTTCTAAAAGAGACCACTACAACAAGTGACAGATATAACACAGTAAAGAGAAAAAACAATAATTAGAAGCTAGAACATAGACATGGCAAGCAAATAAAAAATAATATAAAACCACACATGAAAATAGTATCAAAAGAATTTTTGTAGAAATGAGGAAATGTTCATAAACTTCATTTTTTCAAATACCAGAAAAACCTGAAAGCAACCCAATGTCTTTCAACTAGTAAATAATTGAACTTTAGTACAAACATTTAATGGAATATTATTCAGGAAAAGAAATGAATTCCTTAACACATATAAATATTCTGCATGAAAAAGACATAAATGGTTACATACTACATGATTCTATTTGTATAACATTCTGAAGGTTAAACTATAAAAACAGAAAACATCAACTGACAGGAATTGGGAATAAAGGAAAGGGTGACTGGAAACAGTGAGAGAACATATTAAGGTGTTAAAAAATGTTCAGTGTCTTAATAACGGTTGTTATACAGTTCTGTGCATTTGTCAAAATTCTTAGAATTGCACACCAAAAATGTTGAATTTTATTGTATGCATATTATACCTCTATAAAACTGGATTACCCTGATGCTGGGAAAGATTGAGGGCAGGAGGAGAAGGGGACGACAGAGGATGAGAGGGTTGGATGGCATCACCAACTCAATGGACATGGGTTTGGGTGGACTCCGGCAGTTGGTGATAGACAGGGAGGCCTCGCCTGCTGCGGTTCATGGGGTCACAAAGAGTCATACACGACTGAGCGACTGAACTGAACTGAACTGAAAACTGGATTTTTAAAAATTTTAATGGACAAAATATTGAAGAATAATTCTGAAAAGAACAGATTAAAAAAGTACTCTTGGGCTTCCCAGGGGGTGCTAGTGATAAAAGACCTCCCTGTCAATGCAGGAGACATAAGAGTTCCCTGGGTGGGGAACATCCCCTGGAAGAGAGCATGGCAACCCACTTCAGTATTCTTGCCTGGAGGATCCCACGGACAGAGGAGCTTGACGAGCTATAGTCCATACGGTCACAGAGAGTTGGAATGACTGAAGCGACAGCATGGCATCCACACGCAAAACAATGCTCTTATAAAAGAATATTCTATAGACCAAAATTAAAATGATATGCTAGTAGCATGAAAACAGAAATCTAGAGCAAAAGAAAAAATTAAAGAAAGCAGCTGTGATTTTGTCGTTGAATCTCTAAGCCAGCTCTGACTCTTTGCAACCATTTGGACTACAGCCCGCATGCTCCTCTGTCCATAGAATTCTCCAGGCAAGAGTACTGGGAGTGGGCTGCCATTTCCTTCTCCAGGGGGGTCTTCCTGACCCAAGGATCAAAAGCTTGTCTCCTGCTTGGCAGGCAAATTCCTTAGCACTGAGCCACCTGGGAAGTCCAAATAAACCAGATAGATATTGACTTAACTATAGGTGATAGTTTATAACCATCTTTTTCTTTTCCTCTTTTCCTTCCCTTTCCTTGTTTTCCCTCCTTTGCTCTGCCCTGCCTGAACGATTTAGTGAAAAAGTCATTAGACCAGGAGAATGTAATGGGGTAGAACCACTCTGGAAAAGAACTTGGTGGTTTTTTTAAAAAAACTAAACATCAGATGATCTATAAATTACATTTCTGGACATTGATTCCTAAGAAATGAAGACCCATGTTAACACAGAAACATGCTACTGTCCACAGCAGCTTTATTTGTGATACTGTACACATTACTGGAAATAACTAACACATCCTTCAACAGGTAAATGCTTCCATGAACAATGGTATCTTCATACTATGCATACTACCTGCCAGGGATGACCCAGGATATCTGTATGGGACAGCACCTGTACCAACCTGACACAAAGTATCAGAACTCAGACTGAGTAAGAAGAGTGTCTGCCAAGGGTGAGGGTCGGGTGTCAGATTCCAAGGGTGAGGGGGTGTCTATGACAGGGGAAGCGGCATGGTGGCCGTGATGGGAGGTTAGTTACATATAAGAGGATCAAGCAAATAATGTATTGGGGATAATAGGAGCCAAGTTTCTCACTAACAAGAGAATGAGAAATACGAAAACAGACAAAATAAGGAGGAATCCTGTGGTACTGGATTTAAATTAGAGATGTCAGTGTGAACTCATTTTTAATATAGAAGTAGATATAGAAGAAAATATAAACAGAACAGCATGTGTATATATATGTGTATATACATTTTAGGTCTGTGGGGAATGATGTGTGTGTGAATACACATAAACCAGATTTTCTTAAGTAAAACAGGATGTTTAAATCTTTGGATGGTTCATGCTTCAGGCAAAAAATGGATTTAGAGCCTCAAATAATTTCACCCTCAACCAATTTCTCCCTCCATGTCTTGACTCTGTCATTCATCTTGACCTCATTTTCATTCTCAGACTCTGTCATTAGTTTCCAGGTCAATTTCCAAATTCAAATCCAGAAGAAAAGAACAAAAAATTAGTTTTTGCTCAATAATCGAAAAACAAGAGTCTCATTGCAGACCGTTGGCTCTGCCTGGGTACTGTGCCTCTCCTTAAAGAGCTGCTATGGCACAGGGGCTGCAGTACAACGGCTGAGTGGCACTCACCCCTGGATGCAAGTGTGGAACAAGCTCGCGCTAAACCACCTGCACTGGTGTGGGATAGGGGGCCCTCCATAGAGGAAACTTGGAATGCTGACCAAGTACTAGGTAGAAAAATGATTTTCACTAGTCATTTCATTCCTT
>SJYW01031746.1:254230-291435 GCA_006410735.1 Raphicerus campestris | reverse complement strand
TTTTTTTTAACACATTTAAGCATGATTGGTCCCTAAACTGACCATCCAGACAGATGCAATACTTTTAAAGTCAGACATCTTGAATATTTTGCAAACCATGGCTTTGAATACAATACTAAAAAAATTTTTGTTATGAAGGAGTATTTGTCAAAGTAGAAAGACAATATATACATAATATACATGCGTGTATGTATGTACTTGTGTATATACAGAAAGAGAGAATGAGAAAGACTGAGGATGATTTTTGGAGGCACCTTCCTCTTACCTGGGGCCTCTACCTATCTTTTGAGATACAATTCTCTTTACAGAGCAGTGCTCCTGACTTTAATTTGGAATCTTTCACCCTCTATGCTGCTGCTGCTGCTACTAAGTCGCTTCAGTTATGTCCGACTCTGTGCAACCCCCCAGACGGCAGCCCACCAGGCTCCCCTGTCCGTGCGATTCTCTAGGCAAGAACACTGGAGTGGGTTGCCATTTCCTTTTCCAATGCATGAAAGTGAAAAGTGCAAGTGAAGCCGCTCAGTCGTGTCTGACTCTTAGCGACCCCATGGACTGTAGCCCACCAGGCTCCTCTGTCCATGGGATTTTCCAGGCAAGAGTACTGGAATGGGGTGCCATCACCCTCTATAGTCTTGGCCAGTCTAGAGTTACCTCTGGTGCCTCCCTGCTTTGCTCTCTGACCCAAATATCCATGATAATTCTAACCCTAACCATTCCTTGCCACGCTTAGAAAAAACATTCCCAAGCCTTTATTCTGGGAGCAAACTGTTGGCTAACACATAGGGAGGGGAGAGAGATCCAGAAGATACTGCTGTCCCAAGTCAGACCTTTCAGTAATTCCATTTTGATGTATCTAGGCTCTTTTCTTTTTTTCTATGTATGGACAACCAAACTTGGGGTTTCCTTAGAAAAATTCATTCTTATTCTTGAAATATTACTGAAGTGACTTTCTCCTCTATGTGTTTAGCCTATAGTTTCTCCATTTTGTTGCTTTGCTACTGTCATGCTATAAATGTTCTCAGTCAGTCAGTTAGTTCAGTCGCTCAGTCATGTCCGACTCTTTGTGATCCCATGAATCGCAGCACGCCAGGCCTCCCCGTTCATCACCATCTCTCGGAGTTCACTCAGACTCACGTCCATCGAGTCCGTGATGCCATCCAGCCATCTCATCCTCGGTCATCCCCTTCTCCTCCTGCCCCCAATCCCTCCCAGCATCAGAGTCTTTTCCAGTGAGTCAACTCTTCTCATGAGGTGGCCGAAGTACTGGAGTTTCAGCTTTAGCATCACTCCTTCCAAGGAAATCCCAGGGTTGATCTCCTTCAGAATGGACTGGTTGGATCTCCTTGCAGTCCAAGGGACTCTCAAGAGTCTTCTCCAACACCACAGTTCAAAAGCATCAATTCTTTGGCGCTCAGCCTTCTTCACGGTCCAACTCTCACATCCATACATGACCACAGGAAATACCATAGCCTTGACTAGATGGACCTTAGTCAGCAAAGCAATGTCTCTGCTTTTGAATATGCTATCTAGGTTGGTCATAACTTTTCTTCCAAGGAGTAAGTGTCTTTTAATTTCATGGCTGCAGTCACCATCTGCAGTGATTTTGGAGCCCCAAAAAACAAAGTCTGACACTGTTTCCACTGTTTCCCCATCTATTTCCGATGAAGTAATGGGACCGGATGCCATGATCTTTGTTTTCTGAATGTTGAGCTTTAAGCCAACTTTTTCACTCTCCTCTTTCACCTTCATCAAGAGACTCTTTAGCTCCTCTTCACTTTCTGCCACAAGGGTGGTGTTATCTGCATATCTGAGGTTATTGATATTTCTCCCAGCACTCTTGATTCCAGCTTGTGTTTATTCCAGTCCAGCACTTCTCATGATGTACTCTGCATATAAGTTAAAGAAGCAGGGTGACAATATACAGCCTTGACGTCCTCCTTTTCCTATTTGGAACCAGTCTGTTGTTCCATGTCCAGTTCTAACTGTTGCTTCCTGACCTGCATACAGATTTCTCAAGAAGCAGGTCAGGTGGTCTGGTATTCCCATCTCTTTCAGAATTTTCCATAGTTTATTGTGATCCACACAGTCAAAGGCTTTGGCATCACTTTCCATGAATCCCTCAATTCTTTTATCTGCTGCCTATAGCCTTTCTACATTTCTAGTGTCATTATGAGTTACATTTTTAAAAATATCTTTCCTGATATTCCAATAGGCACATGCACAGACAGAAAATCATCATGTTTAGTGTATTATCTGAATCCTTGAACATTTACTGACATTTTAAATCTCCTTGCCTGCACTGGTGAGCTCTGGTGATACCAAAATGCGTGAGTTCCCCTCTCACATACTGCCATGTCGTGCTTCTATGCCTTTAATCCTGTTATTTTCTCTCTCTCACTCACATACACTTCCTGCCTTTCTTCCCCTGGTGAACTCACACACTTGTCCTTTAAAATTTAATCCAAGTGATCTTTTTTCCAGAAAAGAACTAACCAAGCAGATATATAAAATAAATAAGATTTCTCTGACAACATAGTTTGAATTAAGTGCCCCTCTTCTCTAATAGCACTTCCCAGGTGGCACAGTTGTTAAAGAATCTGCCAGCCAACTCAGAAGACACAAGAGATACAGGTTTGGTCCCTCAGTCTGGAAGATCCCCTGGAGGAGGACAACCCACTCCAATATTCTCACCTGGAAAATTCCATGGACAGAGAAGCCTCATGGGCTACAGTCCATGGGGTTGCCAAGAGTCAGACATGCCTGAGCAAGTGTGCGTGTACACACGCACACACACACACACACACACACACACACTTCTCTAACATCTGTCTGTGGTTTATCCTTTCATTGGGGTTGCCAGATAAAATATTTGGGAATCACTTATACTAAAATGTGTTCATCGTTTATCTGAAATTCAAATTTCACCAGGCATCCTGCTTTTGTTTTTGTTTTCTAAATTTGGCAACACAATGTATCTCCTCACTTAGTACACTGTATAGACTTTATCTGCTTAAGTGTGTACCTCTCCCTGGGGTACTGGAAGTTCCCTGCAGGAAGGGACCATGTCTTTTTTTTTTTTTTGGTGGAGAGTTGTGGGCTGGTGGGATAAGAACTATATCTTTTTTTAAAATCTCCATATCCCTACTGGCTGATAAACTGTCTGACACACTAGGTTATTAAATTAGTTAAGAGGTTTTGGTTGCAAGTAATACAAAAAACTTAAGCCCAAGTAAGCAGTGAAGGATTTATTATAAGAAGAATTTCAGGGCTGGAGGGCTGCTGGCCTCAGGAAGCATGTGGAACTCATTGCTCTCTTACTTCAGTTTCTCTTAACCTCTGGAGTTCTTTTTTCTTTAATTGCCATGGCTTCCTCTGCAACTCACTTCATGTGAAAAGTGGCTACACAACACTCCTGAATCGTTTTATCTCCTCTGTTCAAGAAATAGACACGAATTTCTCTTAACTTGAATTCCAATTCCTAGAGAAGAGACTTCGTTCAATCAGCTGAGTCTAGGAAATGAGGGTCATGTAATATTATTCAGAGGGCCCACCAGTGTTGACTCAATGGCTTGATTTTGGAGGCGATACAGACACAATTTTCTACTACATAGATGCTGCATTAGTCAAGTTCTCCAGAAAACAGAACCCATAGGATATCCATATAACAGACCAGTCTTTTTTAAAAAAGTCATCCTGTTACTGAGCCCAAGATTGTTCTGCTTACCTCACAACAGGCCAATAAATTGGGAGATGAGTTCTTAGAACAAGAAATAATAATTTTAATCAGAAAGCTAGCAGACTGAGAAGTTGGCAGACTAGCCTCTCAAAAAACCAGCTTATCTCAGTCAGAATTCAGGGTCCTTTTATATACAAGAGGGGGAGGGGGGCCCTTGTGGCACCGACCAATGGGGGAGGGGGCCCTTGTGGCACCGACCAATGGGGGAGCAGGAGTACTAACGGTCGCTAGTTGACAGTTGCTCGCTACTGGTCGCTTGCTTGGGGGAGGGGCCGATGTGAGCACCAACCAACGGCCGCTATAACTCGTACCCGCCACAACCGGTGCCCATCTCGCCACCACAGTACCCTGAGCTGAAAGGTGTGACTCCAGAAAGCTGCTAGGTACGAAGAAGTAACCGCCGCTCCAGCAACGTCATCCTCCGTGCCCAGTGGCATGAGGCTTGCAGGCGGCAGAGATCATGAAGGCCACGCAGAAGCAGTTGACACGCCTGTTAACCAGGATCACAGGAGGCGGCGGGAACCGTGGGCTCAGCCTTTCTCTGGCCCCACCAGTCACCTCGCGACCGACAAGGCGGTCTGGGAGCTGGCACCTCCAGAGTGGAGCTCCCATGTGCCAGTTTGTACAGCTGTGGGTAGTGGGAGCAGCCGCCTAATGGGTTAGGCCGCAACTGGGCTCAGAGAGGTGCGATGATCAGCCCCTGCCTCAGAAGAGAGCACTATGCAGTCCAGGGAGGAAAGAGGAAAGGGATCATCACACCTCGGGGTTGGGCTGGGGAGCCACCCGTACAATCATATGGTTTGATTGTCACATTCGTTCCATTCCAGCCTTCCTGTTAAGAGTTTCGAAAGAAACGGCACATATCACCAATCTCTCACCGTTCAAAGCATAATGAAAGCCAAGTGCTCAGTGATGCAATGTGTTGTCAAAACAGCTCCAGGCATTTTTTTTTTAATTGAAGTACAGTTGATTTAAATATGGTGTACCTTTCAGCTGGAGAAGACCACAATTCACAAAGATACCGGCATCTTCATGTTCATTGCAGCACTATTTACAATAGCCAGAATAGAAGCAACCTAAATGTCCATTGTAAATAGTCATTGACAGATAGATGGATAAAGATGTATATGTATACAGGAGCTTCCAAGGTGGCACTAGTGACAAAGAATCCACCTGCTAATGCAGGAGACTTAGGAGAATTTGATCCCTGGGTCAGAAAGATTCCCTAGAAGAGGGTATGGCAACCCACTCCAATATTCTTGCCTGGAGAATCCCATGGACAGAGGAGCTTGGCAGGCTGCAGTACATAGGGTCGCACAGACTTAGATACATCTGAAACAACTTAACACGCATAAGGATATAAACAGGGTTTTTTCTTTTTTTTAACCAGCTTAAACTGTTCTCCATAAAACCATCTTAAAACATATGCTATGGGACTTCCCTGGTGGTCAGGTGGTTAAGAATCTGCCTGCCAATGCAGCGTACATGGGTTTGATCCCTGGTCCAGGAAGATCTGACATCCTGAAGAGCAACTAAGCCCAAGTACCACAGCTATTGAAGCCTGAGTGCTCTAGAGCTCTGCAACAAGACAGAAGTCACTGCAATAAGTCCATGAACCACAACTAGAGAGTAGCCCCAGGTCGCCACAACCAGAAAAAGCTCATGCACAGCAATGAAGACCTGGTGCAGTGCCCCCGCTCCCCCGACCTCCAAAAACTATGCTATTTTCCTCAGATCTACAAACATAGTGATTCTAAAAGAAGCCCTTTGTTTGGGGGTATAGTGTAGAGTGTGTTAGTCATTCAGTTGTGTCTGACTCTCTGCAACTCCATAGACTCTAGCCCACCAGGCTCCTCTGTCCATAGGATTCTCCAGGCAAGAATACTGGAGTGGATTGCATTCCCTTCTCCAGGGAATCTTCCCAACCCAGTGATCAAACCTGGGTTTCCTGCATTGGAGGCAGATTCTTTACTGTCTGAAGCCATCAGGGAAGCCTTGTTTGGCGGTGGCAGGGCTAAGAAGTGAGTTAAAGTAAGAGAGAGTTGCTGAGATCAAGATGAGAACTGAGAAAAGAGTCTTTGTAATTATAACTGAATCTGTTCAATAAAAATGGATGGCATTAGAATTTTCTTGAACCATCTGGAAAATCTCCTTAATTACACAGCTATATAATTAAGTTTAGGAGGTTACATTGAAGCCACTATATTTTTGATAACTGAAGCAATAGGAACTTTATTATGTATGTAACACTAAGAGTTGAGGCTTTCTATGTGATGTTTGTTCAGCATCTCCCTGGCATCTCCAGAGTAGCAGCTCTAAGTGGTACATAACAAAATGAGGAAAGGCCAGAGAATGGTCCCCATTTCCTTTTTTGTTTTTTAATCTTTATTGAATTTGTTACAGTATTGCTTCTGTTTTATATTTTGGTTTTTTGGCTCTAAGACATGTGGGATCTTAGCTCCCTGACCAAGGATCGAACCTGCAACCCCTGAATTGGAAGGCAAAGTCTTAACCACTACCAGGAAGGTAGCCCCCATTTCTTTTTCTATTATCATATCACCTTTTTACCCTAGAAAGAAAAATAGTCATCCTAAAACAAAAGTTTTCATAAATGACATAGCATTAGTACTATCTATTTCAGTTATGTCAAATTATATATATATATAATATATATAGACAAAATTGTGATTTCACCAGAAACAAGATACCTCTGTGATTTTCAGAAGCTAGATAGCTGGGGCGGTGGAGGAACCTGGGTAGTCTGGTTTCAAGCTGGAGCTGGGTTTTCTCCATCTGTTTCCAGGCACACGGTGCTGCACAAGGCAGGGAGTCGGCTCAGCAGAACCTTGGATTTGGTTCTAAGGGTACTGGGTTGAGAAACGGTGACTGGAAAAGATCTTGGGATGGCCAGAAGCTAGGTATGGCTGGGAGTGAGAGAGAAGATTCCAGGAGGGAGAGGGCTTCCAGTCTTAAGGGGGCAAGAAAAGGTGCAAAAGTTGCCTGAGAGCACTGGGTAGGTGGCAGGAGGGTCACTGTTGTTGGTCTGTTTGGGAAGCACAAGCTTAAGGGGAGAGCCAGCGAGGGGGAAACGGGGAGTCCAGGGTGCTTCCGGATGATCAGGAAGACTTAAGCCAAAGGTACCTTGCACAGCTCTAGAGAACTGGGGAGAGAAATTTTTAAGGTCAGTGCAGCCAAGAGCCAGGAGCCAAGGGGTGCAGGCAGTGTGGGTTGGACTTAGGCGTGGCTGGCCGGTACTAGGTGGGAGATACTGATTTGGAATTTTCTAGTCTTGCCCTCCTTGGGGAGAATCACAGAAGGAAGGAGCCAGGATGGCCTGGGCTCTGCAGCTGCCCCTGGTGGATGAGGTGACTGAACATGGCTGGGGTAGGACTTTGATGCTAGTCTGTCCTGGATCCGCCAACAACTGGTGCTGGTACCTGTAGCAGAGGTGAGGGAGACCCTGCACCTTCTAAATAACAAAGGTAGGGTACAGAATAAGGGGGTATAAAAAAGTGTAAAGAGCTAGTTTGTTTCTAGTACTTCTAGGGAAGAGGAACTTGTTTCTTTTGTTGTTTTGAGTATTGTGGGAGAAATGGAAAAAGAGCTAGCAGGCAGTGTCAGGAAGAATGACTGGTAATTAGCAACCAGATGAGTGTTGAGAGACTGTTGTGTGTTGTGGTGACTTGGAGACTCTTCATGTGTGTGTATGTGTGGGTAGTTTGCACTGGACTAAAGAAGAGTCCACACTGAACTTGTAGGTGGTGGGGAACTGGGGCTTGATGATGAATATTGGTTGACTGCTTGGGAGGAAATGTGAGACTTCAGTGACAAAATCCACACCACTGCAGCTTTACTCAACTGTAGGGTTTCTGATTTTTGAAACATAAGCAGCGAAATGAAAAAAGTGTCGGAAATAACTTTTAGATGCTTCTAGACTTTCATGTGTTAAGCCAAATGTTGATAATACCTAAAAAGATATTTTGAAAGCAAAGAAGAGGAAGAAACTAAACAAAGGATAGAAGTACGTAGATTCTATAGAATTTTCCCTCAAAGTACAGTAAGTGGGGGGAACAAAAGATCAGAGACCCAAAGAAGGTTGTAAAATGAGTTGAATGGCTCATTCCAGAGGATAGTTAATGCAATATTGCTTGATTGTCTCTGCTCTTTCATTCGTGCCTACTGTGAGCGTCAGAATTGGAATATTAAGGTCTAAGATGCAAAATACTAACTCTGGGTGGTAAGGGAGGATTTGGGCTTAGGCTTGGGAGGTCGGTGCTGGGTCAGTAGGCATCTGAATCAAGTTCACACTGGTTGTGATCTTCTGACAAAGAGCAGACCTGAAGGAAGAAAGAAGTAAGATAAAGCAAAGATGATATGATATGGGCTGTGAAATTTG
The DNA here is from genome assembly GCA_006410735.1 of Raphicerus campestris. Taxonomy (NCBI): domain Eukaryota; kingdom Metazoa; phylum Chordata; class Mammalia; order Artiodactyla; family Bovidae; genus Raphicerus; species Raphicerus campestris. Next base: position 283,303 of record SJYW01031746.1, on the reverse strand, counting down.
GAGGTGAGACAGGCAAGAGAGAATAAATCAGCAAGAATGGCTTTAAAAAATCCTTTCTTATTCCAGTTTTTGCTGAGTATTTTCATGAAATTACTACAAAAGGGGCAAGGCACACGTTTCAGTATCAGCGGTGGTTCCTGCTCTCACCGACCTCTACCCTGTCGGCACCCATCCACAAGCAGGTTGTGCCTGGGGCCTTTGAAAAGGTAACTGAACCCAGCTGGACAAGGGGCCTGGAGGAAAAGCAGTTTTAATCGAGGGCAGTTCGTGGAACTCTGTCTGCATACATCAGCACTTCAAAGAAGTGCTAGGCAGAGCATGCCATCGTCCTGCTGAGGTGAAACTAATTTTTTTCTGTCTACTTGTTTCTCTCCTAAGCATTCTGTTTCTGATTTAATTCTTGGCTTTAAAAAATAATGAATTGTAAAGCTTTGCCTTTCTCTTAATTCTACCCAATTCCCTATTTTTATCTATCAGAAGGCTTTATTGTAGTGTGCAGCACAGAAAAAAAAAAGATAATTCAATCTATGGTGGGTTAGCGGAGAAGGTGATGGCACCCCACTCCAGTACTCTTGCCTGGAAAATCCCATGGATGGAGGAGCTTGCGGGGCTGCAGTCCGTGGGGTTGCTAAGAGTTGGACATGACTGAGCGACTTCACTTTCACTTTTCACTTTCATGCATTGGAGAAGAAAATGGCAACCCACTCCAGTGTTCTTGCCTGGAGAATCCCAGGGATGGGGGAGCCTGGTGGGCTGCCATCTATGGGGTCGCACAGAGTNGAGAAGTTGGCAGACTAGCCTCTCAAAAAACCAACTTATCTCCGTCAGAATTCAGGGTCCTTTTATATACAAGAGGGGGGAGGGGGCCCTTGTGGCACCGACCAATGGGGGAGCAGGAGTACTAACGGTCGCTAGGTGACAGCGACCTTGGGGGAGGGGTCGCTTGCTTGGGGGAGGGGCCGATGTGAGCACCAACCAATGGCCACTATAACTCGTAACCGCCACAACCGGTGCCCATCTCGCCACCACAGTACCCTGAGCTGAAAGGTGTGACTCCAGAAAGCTGCTAGGTCCAAAGAAGTAACCGCCGCTCCAGCAACGTCATCCTCCGTGCCCAGTGGCGTGAGGCTTGCAGGCGGCAGAGATCATGAAGGCCACGCAGAAGCAGTTGACACGCCTGTTAACCAGGATCACTGCCTGAGGCGGCGGGAACCGTGGGCTCAGCCTTTCTCTGGCCCCACCAGTCACCTCGCGACCGACAAGGCGGTCTGGGAGCTGGCACCTCCAGAGTGGAGCTCCCATGTGCCAGTTTGTACAGCTGTGGGTAGTGGGAGCAGCCGCCTAATGGGTTAGGCCGCAACTGGGCTCAGAGAGGGCGATGATCAGCCCCTGCCTCAGAAGAGAGCACTATGCAGTCCAGGGAGGAAAGAGGAAAGGGATCATCACACCTTGGGGTTGGGCTGGGGAGCCACCCATACAATCATATGGTTTGATTGTCACATTCGTTCCATTCCAGCCTTCCTGTTAAGAGTTTCGAAAGAAACGGCACATATCACCAATCTCTCACCGTTCAAAGCATAATGAAAGCCAAGCGCTCAGTGATGCAATGTGTTGTCAAAACAGCTCCAGGCATTTTTTTAAAATTGAAGTACAGTTGATTTAAATATGGTGTACCTTTCAGCTGGAGAAGACCACAATTCACAAAGATACCGGCACCTTCATGTTCATTGCAGCACTATTTACAATAGCCAGAATAGAAGCAACCTAAATGTCCATTGTAAATAGTCATTGACAGATAGATGGATAAAGATGTATATGTATACAGGAGCTTCCAAGGTGGCACTAGTGACAAAGAATCCACCTGCTAATGCAGGAGACTTAGGAGAATTTGATCCCTGGGTCAGAAAGATTCCCTGGAAGAGGGTATGGCAACCCACTCCAATATTCTTGCCTGGAGAATCCCATGGACAGAGGAGCTTGGCAGGCTGCAGTACATAGGGTCGCACAGACTCAGATACATCTGAAACAACTTAACACACATAAGGATATAAACAGGGTTTTTTNTTGATGGACTCCTTTTCCTATTTGGAACTAGTCTGTTGTTCCATGTCCAGTTCTAACTGTTGCTTCCTGACCTGCATACAGATTTCTCAAGAGGCAGGTCAGGTGGTCTGTATTCCCATCTCTTTCAGAATTTTCCACAAGGATGAGAGAATCCACCCCATAGAGACAATCCAAGCTTTTTATCAGCTGATCTGTTTATGATTCAGGGATAAAACGATGACCACACAAAGGAAAGATGACCTGACCTAGGACGGCCATGGTATTCTATAGAACCAGAAAAATTAGTTACAAGGAAATTTATTTTTTTCTTGGAAACCGTAAAGCTGGTTCTTTTGCATATGCAATTAAAAACAATTAGCTTGTTACAAAGGCCTGCCTAGGGCAAGGCTTGAAGTTAATCCTTGCCACAGAATCCAACAACTTCCCTGGTAGCTCAGACGGTAAATGTCTGCCTACAAAGCGGGAGACCTGGGTCCAATCCCTGGGTCAGGAAGATCTCCTGGAGAAGGGAATGGCAATTAAATTAAATCCATTTAATTTAATGGCAATTAAATGTAATGGCAATTAAATCCCAGGCAGAAAACTACAAGATCCCTTGTCTGTCTGTCTGGATTTATGTATGCCTCAGTGTGAGTCTTCTGTTTTTTGATAATATTGCTCAAGTTCTGAGTTCTTATTTAAATGGTCTCAAGAAAAGGAAGCCCTTACAAATCAAACAGTTGGAAATACAAGAAAACATTGACCTAAATGAATTTCAGATTCATGTGAACTGGGAAATAGTCAATATTAAATATCTAGGGTTTTTTTTTTTTTGCTACTCTACTATAGACATGTCTAAGAGTCATTAACATTAAGCACAAAATTTTCATAGTGCCTAGGTTTATTATAAGTTAAAAATTGCTATATTGTTATATCTGTCGCAAGCTTGTCAACAAGAAAGTACCTCTGCTGCTGCTGCTAAGTCGCTTCAGTCGTGTCTGACTCTGTGCAACCCCATAGACGGCAGCCCACCAGGCTCCCCCATCCCTGGGATCCTCCAGGCAAAAATGTAAATGTGATATGAGCTTTTAGATAAACTATTAACAATAATTATACTCTAAAATTTATATTTTTATAAATATATTATTATTATATTCTAAAATTTTTTCTCAACATTGAAACTCTGGTGTCTAATACAGCAGCTGCTTCATGGCAGTCACTCAACAGACTTGCTAAATAGTGGACTCAACAATTCCACAAAATGAAGTGTGTACTGATATAATGTCATACATGTCCACACTCCATGTAATATCCATGGACTGGAAGCAGTGTAACTCCTATCCACAGGGGACTTGATTAAATACACAGTAAGGCATTAGTACAATGGAATACGACACAGCTGTTTACACCAACTTACACATCTGGATATAGCAACTGACATGTCTACTTACACATACCCACTTGTGAACAAAGCAGGGCACAACCATGTGTGCACATTGCAGTGCCATTGGAACCAAAAGTGTGTGTTAGTCACACAGTCATGTCCGACTCTTTGTGACCCCATGGGCTGAAGCCCGCCAGGCTCCTCTGTCCATGGGATTCTCCAGGCAGGAATATAGGCGTGGGCTGCCATGTCCTTAAAGACAGTGAATCTTGAGTGAATTTTTTGTTGGGGGAGAATACTCATTGGAAGCTTACAAGAAACTATTAACAGTGGTTATTCGTTTGGAGGGTGGGTGGGAACTGGGTGGATGGGTGTCAGAGGTTGGAGAAAAAAACTCTACTGATTACCATTTTATACTTTCAGATTTGGGAATCCACATGAACATGGTTTATAACTCAGTACATGAATTTTTAAGTGCTCTGTGACCAGAACCCAGTAAAATCTATTGAATGAATTACAACACACATAAGAGCTTCCCCATCATCTGTTCCCCTCTCCACCACCTACCCTGTCATCATTGCCCCCACTGCCACTGCCCTGGGAAGACACTGGAAGCTTTTAAAAAGTTGCATCATCTTTAAGTTTTAAAGCCATACTTTCTAACTATCCATTTATAGTCATAAATCCCTCCATCACTCTTTACAACTGACAAAGTGCTTTCAAACCTATGATCTAATTGGGTGCTTAAGACAACCTGAGACAGTTTATATGTTTTTAAAGTGAAAGTCGCTCAGTGGTGTCCGACTCTGTGCGACCCCATGGACTATATAATTCATGGAATTCTCCAAGCCAGGATACTGGAGAGGATAGCCTTTCCCTTCTCCAGGGGATTTGCCAACCCAAGGATAGAACCATAGGTCTCTTGCACTGCAGGGGGATTCTTTACTAGTTGAGCCACAAGGGAAGCCCAAGAATACTGGAGTGGGTAGCCTGTCCTTCTCCAGCAGATCTTCCTGACCCAGGAATCAAACTGGGGTCTCCTGAATTGCAGGCAGATTTTTTACCAACTGAGCTATCAGAGGAGAAAACTGAAGTTTGGGGAAATTAAGGGTTCTGCCTGGGGTTACACCTCTGAAAATGGCACAGCCAATCCTGATTGCCTGATGAGGATGGCACCTCCCTACCATCCTTCCCAACTCTAAAAAGGGAAAAAAGAAAGATGGCAGGAGGTCTTACACAGATTTTATGTCAGTCCCATGGCACTCTAGGTCGGATTGATGTATGTGTGGGTCAGTCTGGGTCGCGGTCCCGAGGGACAGGACTTGCTGAGAGAGGAAAACAGCCAACTTGTTTTGATTGTTACACTCACCCAGCAGGGAAGAAAAAAGGAAAGGAAAATGTTCTTGGCTGGCATGGAGAGAACCCTGCCAGATAAGGGGATGGATGCTCTAACTTGCCAAAGACATCCCCGGAGGCCCCATTAATACCATGATACTGAACCAGAGAGATGCTGAACACTTAGGAGTGCTGCTGATTCCCTGGCAACTTTTGAAAGCAAGCTTATGTTTCCACTGACTGAAGCAAGGGGCAGGAGGGTGGCAGGGGGGCGGGGACAGTGGGTAGAGGCGGGAGGGGTGGGATGTCTAAGGATGGAATTAGAGAATGGAGGATTCGGCTGCTGAGGTCGGAGTTGCAGGCTGTCCTGTATGTATCGCAAAAAGTTTCCCTACATCAGATTTTCCTTTGGTTCCATTTCTTAACCTCCAGACTGACCCTAGAGTCCCAGATTCATGCGATGCTGCAAGAGAATGAGGAGGAGATGCACCCTTCATGACCACAATCGAAACACACTGTTCAAGCTGACAGAGGACTTAGAGAAGAGCAGCAGCGACAGTGGAAATAATGAGAGTTCATCAGTGTGCCCCCGGAATTCATCGTCATCTAAGACATGGCATGTGATACAGGGAAACTGTGTAACGTGCAATGACCAGGGCCATTCATAATGGTCTCAGAACAAACGAAGGGTTCGCATGTTCCCATTAGCAAGAGTCTAACTGGAATAAAAAGGTGACCCAAACAAGCTCCTCTGACCCTGTCTAAGATGGAAGACCCATCACCTTAGGAAAAACAGACTGTTTGTGTTGTAACACGATTTATTTACCCTGCACAGGAGAGAAAGCAGGATACTCACCTTCACACAGAAAAAGCAGAGAGGACTTCCCTGGTGGCACAGTGGATAGGAATCCATCTGCCAAAGCAGGGACATTGGTTCAATCCCTGGTCCAGGAAGATTCCACAAGCTGCAGATCACCTCTGCCTGTGTGCCGAAACTAGTGAGCCCACAACCCACAGCTACTGAAGCCCGTGTGCTCAGAGCCTGTGCTCTGTGACAAGGGAAGCTACTGCAGTAAGAAGCCAGTGCACTGCAGCAAAGAGGAGCCCTTGCTGGCCATAACTAGAGAAAAGCCCTCACGGCAACAAAAATCCAGTGCAACTGAACATTAGTTTTTTGTTTTGGGGGTGTTTTTTTTGCAGATAATTTTTAGTTTTCGTTTAGGGTGTTTTTTTTTTTTCCCAAGAAAGGAACAAGTAACTGTCCATAACTCTTCATCTAATTCTGACACCTTCAATTCACAACTACTTTAATCACTGCATAGAAAGTAAACATTTCTCAAGAAATATCATAAAATATAAATGCCAGCACCTTAGTTTTATTTTAAACCTAAATTCTCAAACGAACTAGCTAATTTTACTCAGCTCTGATGTGGTACCTTTCAAAGTGGGCAGAAGAAGGAGCCAAGATGTAGTACCGACATTCAGTTAGATGACTTCAAAACTGATCAGTAAAGTGCTGTACAATGGAAATTCTAAGTGGCTCCGAAATGAACTAAGGCTTTTTGCTGCCTATAAGGTCTGCAGGGCGCTGGATCCCAGGAAGGTAGGTGTCCGCGAGCCTTGGAGAGGAAACTCACAGGAGGGAGCACTGCCAGGCCCTTCCACCACGCTTACCTGTTCATCTTGTCCCTGTCGTTCAGGCCATTCTTCCCCAGCAACAGAGTCTGCTGCACTTTGGCTATGCTCCCTACAATGGCAGCTTTGTGGATCTTTCCGAGGTCCTTGTCTCTGATGGATACCTGGGCTGGAAGTGGATCCTATGGCCGCCGTCTCTCCCCGGACTGATGGAGGAGCCTAAGGGCAACTCGCCCTTCTTACTCCCGAAGCCAAAAATCTTCATGACAGAGCCCACGGGCTTCAAGCACACCTCACCTCTCCCTCGGCTCTTCACTGTCCCCTAATGCTACAGATAAGCCTAAGCAGTTCCCCTACAATATCCCAGTTGGGAAGCTCCGCGGTTTTCCAATCTTTCAGCCTGGAAGAGTCTAGCTAAGTGATGCCACTAAACACAGTGCGCCTGCGCCCCTAGGAAGCAGGCGTTCCCGCGTGTCAGCACAGACTTGGCGGGCCATACTGCCCAGTGCTTCCCTGGTGGCTCAGAGGTTAAAGCGTCTGCCTCCAATGCAGGAGACCCAGGTTCGATCCCTGGGTTGGGAAGATCCCCTGGAGAAGGAAATGGCAATCCACTCCAGTATTATTGCCTGGAAAATCCCATGGACAGAGAAGCCTAGTAGGTTACAGTCCACGGGGTCACAAAGAGTCGGACACGACTGAACGACTTCACCTCGCCTCATTGCCCAGTGCGCATGTGCTAGGCCCCGCCGCTCAAGTCTGAGATTGACTGTGGGTGGTGCTAGGCACATTTCAATCAACTGTGCCAGTCGGCTAAGTGTTTCCAGATGCTTAACAAAAGCTAGAGCAGGTGAGAAAGGCATCTTTGCTGGAGTGGCGAGGAGCTTCAGGATGCTGAAAGCCTATCCACCCAGAGCTTGTTTAGGTCTCTTCCAAACAACAACAACTCTAAATCTACTTATCCCTCAACTTGTTCCTTTCCACATCCCTCTTGGACCTGCGAACTTTGGCAAGTGTAACTACAGAAAACTGTTTCATGGTTCCAGAAATTGTGGTAACAAGTATTATAAAGTGCAAGTTGAGGGGAAACCAACTCAGGTTCTCCAGATGAACCGAAACCGCGTTTCTGCATCCCTCTGATCTGAAAAGAAAAGTTAAATTTTTGCTAAACCTTTGAGAGCAGGTCCTTATCTCATGAAATGTGGCCTTTTGGCTCTATCAGGGGCTTCCTGGGGGGTTGTTTCCTTATCTCATGAAATGTGGCCTTTTGGCTCTATCAGGGGCTTCCTGGGGGGTTGTTTCCTTATCTCATGAAATGTGGCCTTTTGGCTCTATCAGGGGCTTCCTGGGGGGTTGTTTTCTTATCTCATGGAATGTGGCCTTTTGGCTCTCTCAGGGGCTTTTCCGGGGGAACAGGCCCTTATCTACAAACGAGCCTATCCCTGTAAAAATTAAAACCTGCCCACCAATCGGACGCTCCCCACCCCACCTGTACCTGTTTCTAACTCTTGTGTGCTTAAATATTGCTCTGTAACCCCTGTTCGTTCGTTCGTGCCTCCTCGGAGGTGACTGAACCCCGGCGCATCGGCGTAATAAATCCTCCTGCTGTTTGCATCGAATCCGAGTCTCGGTGATCTTTTGAGCGACGGATCTTAGAAAAAGACTGTAAGGTCTAACAGATCCTCCCGTGGCCCAGCCTCCATCTACATATCTTCATTTTAATTTTTTGCTTTTAGTTTCCCCAAATCTTTAATCAACCGGTCAGGCGAGTGTATGCTTCTCGGTTCTTAGTCTCCTCACAACAAAGTTTCAGTGACGGACCTTAATACCCCCTCAGAGTGTCACAGCTCTCGGCCCTTTGGCTCCTCTTTTTTATGCTTTTTTCTTCCCTCTGGGCCTGCCCTATGCAAATTGGGCTTAGTCGGGAGTGCTTTTCTACCCTGAAGTCCTCACCCTGGTCCTCGGACCTTCCTCTGTTCTATTTTCGCGGGCTTTTAGCCACCGCCATTTTGGACTCCTTTCCCCTATTCTAATTAGCTAACAAACCCAAGATTTATTTTGGAGTATAGTGTAACATTTGAGAGCTTAAAAAAAAAAAAAAAGATCATTCACGTGTCCAAAATAATCCGTCTTCTCTCATGTAGTTTAAAATACCACTTTTTAACTCTGATGTTGTTCCTGGGGTTTCCATTCTGTTCCATTGAATGGTCTGCTGCTTCTAGCACAGATAGTATATAAAATATGTTTTAATATCCTTCATACGTTCAAAGTTCCTCCCCTTATTTGTCCTTTCCAGCATTCTCTTGGCAATGTTTATTTCTACTTTATTTGCGATGAATTTTTAATCACCATGCCAATTAAACTATCAGTGAAATTTGTATTAATTAGGTTAAGAGAAGTAATTTTAACTTGACAATCACTTGTATCAGTGTATCCAGGTAGTTGTTATGTCTCTGTCCTATTTTATGTCCTTCATTAACCTTTGGAAGCTTTTTTTTTTTTTAAGTGAAAATCCTATACCCTTCTTGATGTATTTATATCTGGGCTTTTTAAAATTTTTACTGTAATGGTACATGATTTTTCATCATAATTTATAAATGATTACTATTTGATATCTGTGTATACTTTTGACAACAAGAATGAAAAACTTTTAAAATTATAATCTTGTTGTAGGAAGAAAGAGTTAAGTTTCTGGTGGTACTTAAGGAAGGCACAAACTGTTGGTATAGATTTCACCTGAAAGATGTAATACTGATAATATGCAAGATTGTACAAAAGCAAGCAAATGCAAACAAGATGGGCTTTTAAAAAAACTGAAGTGTAAGCCCATTGCTACAAATTAAAAAATATTTAATATAGCTAAACTTCACTAAAATCCTATTAGCCAGATTTTTCAGTAATTTGCTAACTAATGTGTGTGTGCACGCTCAGCTGTCTAACTGTAGGGACATCTTTTTTGTTTCCTCTTAATAGTCTCTTTGTTCATTTGCTTTATTCACCCAAATCTATTTCCCACTCCGAAGTGTGTGTAATCATCATAATGGCCTTGCAGAATATTATCAACTCCATTTTTATGAGGCATCTTATGCTCTATACTTGTTCCATCCTCTTTAACATGTCCCAAACTTTAATCTTTTCCTTTGTTTCCATTTGTCTGCCACTTGTGTATTTCCATCTTTATTCCATTTCTTAGGAATAAAACAAAACAGGTTGAATCCATACTGGCATAAACAGGTTAGTATATACCAAAACTTCTTTTAATGTAGTTATTGATCCAGTGGTTACAATTGGACTAAACCTAGTATTGTCGGTGAAGCAGAAGCAGGCTCACAAGTTAATAGAAAACAGGCTAACCCAAAACTTGCCAAGTTCCTGCTCCATTTGTTAATGATTTGAAGTTAATGACTTTAAGACTTTTGATTAACCAAATTCAAAAGGAACAGATACCTCCATTGCACGAGATACACCAGCAAAATCTGAATGTATGGCAGCCTTATTTTACAGCAAGACAAATTAATTTACGTACTTATTCTTCAGAGGCCATTTAACACCATTTTGTTCTTTGTAGACTGAATGAATAGACAGCAAATTTGGGGGATTCGTGACTCTGAAGCCAAGTGTCCAGACCTTCAGCAGAAATTGCTGCTGGAATGCACCAAAGAACTCTGAAGAGAGTCTGGGTCCTTGTTGAAGTGATGTGTGGTTCCAGGACAGTGTTTTCACTGATGAAAGAGCAATGAACACAAATGAAAACAAAAAAAATATTTCTCAGGGCTATCCAGCTTAGCTACACCAAGTGGTTTTAGTGTGTGTGACTGGTATCAATTCTTGATCACCAAGCATTTGCTTCCTACAATAGCCCAACCAAAAACTTATCTTTTGTCTTCTACCTCCACAGTATTCTCCAGGGTGACCTATGAGACCAGTGTGAGACCAGATATCACTATAGTGATATCTGAAAAAGACTCTTGACACTTCCTGAAGCAGCCTGGAATGAGGGTCAAAGCCACTACCAAGCTGCAGGGAGATTAGAATTACACACCAGGACTTCAGGTAGGTTGTCAAGATTTGGACAGCAGCAGCAGCAGCAGCAGCAGCAGTATTTTTGTATGGACCAAGATACTCAAGGAGTCTTCATTAGGTCATCTCTAAACTTCTGTATTTCCTTTGTCAAATGCTGTCTGGATCCCCAAGCAGTGGAAACCTAAGATTTCCCATTCCCAATTTCTATGGAAACAGATGCCCTCTAGAAAGTTGTTGCCTTGAGTACCCACAACTAAGACTCCTACTAAGCCTATCTAAGATTCAAATAATGCCCTGGCGGTGAATAAGCACATTACTGGAAAACAATATAGAGGTGAGAACTTATTAATATAACAAAAACTACACAAATCAATGAGAAATGATATGGATTATTAATAAATGGTTTGGGAAAAATCAATTACTGATAAGAAGTAACTACATCTCAAGGTATCACCAAAATAAACTCCAGGTTAGTACATGTTTAGTCTTTTTAATAAAATCCATTCAATATTTTAGACGAAAATATGGATGAGTGGTATTATTTATGTTTAAAAGATCTTTCCCAAAAAATGGAAATTAGGAAATATCAGTACATTTGGCCACATAAAACTTGAAACCAAAAAATTTAGTGTAAGTCCAAATATAGAAAAGGAATGAAAAGACATAATTAATGAAACATTCTTAGCTTACAATTAAGGAACTACATTTTTTTTTTAATGATCAAAGGATACCATCGGTTCACAAATTAACCATGGGTACCAGAAATTTTCTACTCTTACTTGACATGGATAACAGAAGTCCAGAATTGCTTTCACTCACAAAGTACTTAAAAAGAATTTCCAGTCTCTAACTATAAAAACACCAAGTCAGGGTTAACCAGCTCAGCCACACTGCAGGATGCCCACGTGCAGCAGGGATGGAAGGCAGGCATGGTCCTCTTTAGCTTTCCTGGCTAATCCCATTCTTCCTCCTTTAGATGACAGTTTATGGTTTCTGAGCTACCAGGATCAAAACTGCAGGGAGGAGCAGAGTTATGTGAGATGGTTTTGAACAGTCTGGATCTGGCAGGTATTTTAAAGCTGTTACTCTCAGGGGTATTTCTGTGCCCACAGCTTTCTCACCTATAACTCCATTGACCTAAGTGTATGTAATCCACTCTGGTGACTTTTCTTCTCAGCTCTTAAGGAATCCAGAGCACTATTTCAGATTACCCCTTTCTGGGGCCTGTCCACACCTCTAAGTGCCCTTCTGTACAGTATCTAANTGCAGGATGCCCACGTGCAGCAGGGGTGGAAGGCAGGCATGGTCCTCTTTAGCTTTCCTGGCTAATCCCATTCTTCCTCCTTTAGATGACAGTTTATGGTTTCTGAGCTACCAGGATCAAAACTGCAGGGAGGAGCAGAGTTATGTGAGATGGTTTTGAACAGTCTGGATCTGGCAGGTATTTTAAAGCTGTTACTCTCAGGGGTATTTCTGTGCCCACAGCTTTCTCACCTATAACTCCATTGACCTAAGTGTATGTAATCCACTCTGGTGACTTTTCTTCTCAGCTCTTAAGGAATCCAGAGCACTATTTCAGATTACCCCTTTCTGGGGCCTGTCCACACCTCTAAGTGCCCTTCTGTACAGTATCTAACGTGGATCCCCCAACATGGCTCAGTTTCTCTCTAGACCAACATTTGGTCCTCCGTAAGCATTCAAAAGGAATTTGTCAAAGCAAATGCAGAAAATGCAGAAGAGTCTCAATACATCAGCAGTTCCTCTCCCGTCATGAGCCAGAGTTACAAGCTTCTTTAGATTCCAAGCTCCTGCTTCCAGAACTGCAGAAAATTAGATTCCTAACAGGCTCCCCAAACTAGGTTTTACATCCTTTCTCTGTAGCCCTCCCTCTTTGGCAGCTCTTATAACCCTTTTTCATGAAATGCATTCTCAGATTCATTACAGATTAGCCACCCATTATATTCTTGTATGAAGCACTGATACATAACTAAAGTAAATTTCTATTTTAAAAGACAGGAGGGGGTATAGCGGAATTACATTCTTGCCTAAAAGAACAGGAATTAGTGTGACAGAATAGGAGGCAAGGGAGAATCTGCATAGAAATAAACACCTCAGTTCAAACGTATCAACTCTCCAAAGTTTATGTCCACAACTAAGTGTTCTTTCAACCCAAAGATCAAGTCTACATTCCAACATATTTTATTAAAATATTACATTCTTATATTTAAAAATATGCTTATAATTAGGCAGATTGAAATAACTCAGTATTTACTTTTGAAATGAGTATGAACATACACAAAGAATATCTAAAAATAAAACATATCAATTATCAAAAGTAGGTATAAGTTACTTGTAAAACTCTGGCACTGTGGTACTTTTGAACAGATAGCTTTGAAAAGTTTGAGTCCTCTTCAAGTCTATCCTTATGAAGTTAATTTGGGTGGAATGTGATTCAGAATAAGTTGGAAAATTCACGTTCAGCATGATGAGGGGAGGAGACTGATGAATCATCTCAAAAAAAGCAGCTATAAATCTGGACACACTGTTGAATAAAATAGCCATGTCAGCACTCTGGAAATGAACTGGTTATCTACAACAAACTAAGAAGTGCTCACTCCTGACAACCAGTTCAGGAAAGAACCTGTGAGCCTGTGGGCCTCTTGTGCTGTCGCATCCTGGACCTTCGCAGGCAGCAGTTCAACCAGGGCAATGGCAGATCCTGGGAACAAGGCCCACTGCCACTGCCGGAAGGGACTCACCTGACCTGATGCAATGTAAAACGGTGAGCTCAAGTTGTAAGCAAACAGGGTTCGCTGCGGTGATAGCCCTATGTGGGGCAAACAACAGAGAAGCGAGGGATTTCACTGGAAGTTCTGGGAGGGAAGACAGCCATCTGGGTTTGATAAGCACTTCTAAATACTCTGGATTTACAGGCATGCAAAGTGGAAACTGAGGCCATCCACATCCTCACAGTTGCCCAAACCTGCACACATGCACAAGGGAGAAGGAAAAGCCCACCAGAAAGCAAAGACCAGACAAGACTTGCAAATGAGCAAGTGGAGACATGCTCGTGTGGAAAGGCTGAGCAGAGACCAACAACTTAAAAGACATTCTCCCCATCATATCATATTTCCCAGTTGTATGGTTTTCCCAGTTGTATGGTGCCTTTCTTAGAGGTTTTCAATGTACTATGTAAATATTAAATCAGTCTTCTTTCTGTCCCCTTGGGAGGCGGAAAGCCAGTATTATTTCACAGACAAAGAAGCTGAGTCCCAAGGGTTAAACGCTTTGCCCTGGTCACAGAACTACAGGCAGTTAGGGGTGCTGGGAATGGGGCTTGGGGTTAGGAATCCCTGCCTGGGGTCCCTTGGCTCCCAAACAGCGCCTTCCTTAAAGATAATTCTGTGTTCAAACTCTGTGGGAATCTTATTCTATAACAGGGAAGTTATGGGACTGCTGACATGCCACATACATTGTCCTTCCCTTGCCTGTTCATACAGAGTACATTTTCAGAAGGCAGGTTTAGGACATGTAGGCATTGTCTATAATAGCTTCAATCATCCAATCTGAGGACCAATATTTAGCTTAAACAACCATTCCGGTGCTGAATCCATGACAATTCTATCAGGAGAAGACAGAAACAAGAGGGACGGACTCTTGATAGACATCTCACTCTATAGTTTTCCATGTCTGCATTTCAGAAAAAGAAGGAGCTAAGAGTGGAGTTGACAAGCATCTCGCAGGAACGCATCACTCTCTTAGGTGTTAAACACTGCGATTATATTTTTTCCTCACTCTGTCACAGTGAAGACTTGGCCAGACCCCTTTTCACAGTTGGCAAAACAGAAACAGGGGGACTAGGTGGTTTTTCCAGAAGCTGAGCTGAGGGTCTAAGAATTCCTGTTGCAATTTTAAGTCTATCAAACCAAATCCCCACCATCCTCTCGTGTAAGTTTCTAGATGCCAAGTGGAAGTGGTTAGGCATAGATTGAGCATCTTGACACTGTTGTCAATGACATGTATGTTTCAACAAATAACTTGTGACATTTCCGTTTCAACTGCCATGTGTCAAGCACTATTCTAGGCTCTGGGGATACAGAAGTGAATAAAACAGAGCACCCTCCTTTTGAGGGGAATATCCACCAAAAGTCAAATTGGTGCCATCAACAGGTTGGGGCGAGAAAGGCTTGCCTTGGAAGACAAGGGGAAGAATGGCTTGAGAACCTTGTTCAACGTCCTCTGAAACACCTTCACTTAAATAAAGTCCACTGACCACGGTTAAGATTTAGCATGGTGGGGCTCAGATGAGTCTCTAAGGAACCAAGTTCTCCTTTATATTTCAGAGCATAACCAACCCTCAGACTGAGAGCAAGGTGGGTTTCATTGACATCAATATAACATTGTTCCCTTTCACATCAGTGTCCTTGGAAGCAAATGGAAAGAAGCCACAGTTGAGAAGTCAAGAGAGGGTATCTGTGTGACTATTCTAATGCTGCTCTGACTTTCCCTGAGACATTATCAATGAGTGGTTCTTTCCCACAGGAAGTGAAGTCTCCCGGGGAGGTAGTAGAAGCCATGGCAAGCTGAATGGGACACAGTTCTTAAAAGGGAAGAGCCCTCATGTTAAAGAGAAGACCCACAGCTGGGTCCACTCTCTAGACTATGAATTCACACACTGTGTATCCTGGACCAATTCTTACCTCTGAGCACCTGCCTGATTCCTCGGCTCTTCAGTATCTGTCCTGAGAATGTATGAAGCTGATTGAATAGCACACGTGGGAAATTTCATTAAGACCCAAGCATACATACCACTGTGTGTTTTGAATTTGCTGGTTCAATGCTTAGGCCAGGTGCATTCAGTTCAGTTCAGTCACTCAGTCATGTCCGACTCTTTATGACCCCATGAATCTCAGCACGCCAGGCCTTCCTGTTCATCACCATCTCCCAGAGTTCACTCAGACTCATGTCCATCAAGTCCGTGATGCCATCCAGCCATCTCATCCTCGGTCGTCCCCTTCTCCTCCTGCCCCCAATCCTTCCCAGCATCAGAGTCTTTCCCAATGAGTCAACTCTTCAATGAGGTGGCCAAAGTACTGGAGTTTCAGCTTTAGCATCATTCCTTCCAAAGAAATCCCAGGGCTGATCTCCTTCAGAATGGACTGGTTGGATCTCCTTGCAGTCCAAGGGCCTCTCAAGAGTCTTCTCCAACACCACAGTTCAAAAGCATCAATTCTTTGGTGCTCAGCCTTCTTCACAGTCCAACTGTCACTTCCGTACATGACTATGGAAAAACCATAGCCTTGACTAGACGGACCTTAGTCGGCAAAGTAATGTCTCTGCTTTTGAATATGCTATCTAGGTTGGTCATAACTTTTCTTCCAAAGAGTAAGCGTCTTTTAATTTCATGGCTGCAGTCACCATCTCCAGTGATTCTGGAGCCCCCAAAATAAAGTCTGACACTGTCTCCACTGTTTCCCAATCTATTTTCTATGAAGTGATGGGACTGGATGCCATGATCTTNCACCTGACCTGATGCAATGTAAAACGGTGAGCTTAAGTTGTAAGCAAACAGGGTTCGCTGCGGTGATAGCCCTATGTGGGGCAAACAACAGAGAAGCGAGGGATTTCACTGGAAGTTCTGGGAGGGAAGACAGCCATCTGGGTTTGATAAGCACTTCTAAATACTCTGGATTTACAGGCATGCAAAGCGGAAACTGAGGCCATCCACATCCTCACAGTTGCCCAAACCTGCACACATGCACAAGGGAGAAGGAAAAAGCCCACCAGAAAGCAAAGACCAGACAAGACTTGCAAATGAGCAAGTGGAGACATGCTCGTGTGGAAAGGCTGAGCAGAGACCAACAACTTAAAAGACATTCTCCCCATCATATCATATTTCCCAGTTGTATGGTGCCTTTCTTGAAGGTTTTCAATGTGCTATGTAAATATTAAATCAGTCTTCTTTCTGTCCCCTTGGGAGGTGGAAAGCCAGTATTATTTCACAGACAAAGAAGCTGAGTCCCAAGGGTTAAACGCTTTGCCCTGGTCACAGAACTACAGGCAGTTAAGGGTGCTGGGAATGGGGCTTGGGGTTAGGAATCCCTGCCTGGGGTCCCTTGGCTCCCAAACAGCACCTTCCTTAAAGATAATTCTGTGTTCAAACTCTGTGGCAATCTTATTCTATAACAGGGAAGTTATGGGACTGCTGACATGCCACATACATTGTCCTTCCCTTGCCTGTTCATACAGAGTACATTTTCAGAAGGCAGGTTTAGGACATGTAGGCATTGTCTATAATAGCTTCAATCATCCAATCTGAGGACCAATATTTAGCTTAAACAACCATTCCGGTGCTGAATCCATGACAATTCTATCAGGAGAAGATAGAAACAAGAGGGACGGACTCTTGATAGACATCTCACTCTATAGTTTTCCATGTCTGCATTTCAGAAAAAGAAGGAGCTAAGAGTGGAGTTGACAAGCATCTCGCAGGAACACATCACTCTCTTAGGTGTTAAACACTGCGATTATATTTTTTCCTCACTCTGTCACAGTGAAGACTTGGCCAGACCCCTTTTCACAGTTGGCAAAACAGAAACAGGGGGACTAGGTGGTTTTTCCAGAAGCTGAGCTGAGGGTCTAAGAATTCCTGTTGCAATTTTAAGTCTATCAAACCAAATCCCCACCATCCTCTCGTGTAAGTTTCTAGATGCCAAGTGGAAGTGGTTAGGCATAGATTGAGCATCTTGACACTGTTGTCAATGACATGTATGTTTCAACAAATAACTTGTGACATTTCTGTTTCAACTGCCATGTGTCAAGCACTATTCTAGGCTCTGGGGATACAGAAGTGAATAAAACAGAGCACCCTCCTTTTGAGGGGAATATCCACCAAAAGTCAAATTGGTGCCATCAACAGGTTGGGGCGAGAAAGGCTTGCCTTGGAAGACAAGGGGAAGAATGGCTTGAGAACCTTGTTCAACGTCCTCTGAAACACCTTCACTTAAATAAAGTCCACTGACCACGGTTAAGATTTAGCATGGTGGGGCTCAGATGAGTCTCTAAGGAACCAAGTTCTCCTTTATATTTCAGAGCATAACCAACCCTCAGACTGAGAGCAAGGTGGGTTTCATTGACATCAATATAACATTGTTCCCTTTCACATCAGTGTCCTTGGAAGCAAATGGAAAGAAGCCACAGTTGAGAAGTCAAGAGAGGGTATCTGTGTGACTATTCTAATGCTGCTCTGACTTTCCCTGAGACATTATCAATGAGTGGTTCTTTCCCACAGGAAGTGAAGTCTCCCGGGGAGGTAGTAGAAGCCATGGCAAGCTGAATGGGACACAGTTCTTAAAAGGGAAGAGCCCTCATGTTAAAGAGAAGACCCACAGCTGGGTCCACTCTCTAGACTATGAATTCACACACTGTGTATCCTGGACCAATTCTTACCTCTGAGCACCTGCCTGATTCCTCGGCTCTTCAGTATCTGTCCTGAGAATGTATGAAGCTGATTGAATAGCACACGTGGGAAATTTCATTAAGACCCAAGCATACATACCACTGTGTGTTTTGAATTTGCTGGTTCAATGCTTAGGCCAGGTGCATTCAGTTCAGTTCAGTCACTCAGTCATGTCCGACTCTTTATGACCCCATGAATCTCAGCACGCCAGGCCTTCCTGTTCATCACCATCTCCCAGAGTTCACTCAGACTCATGTCCATCAAGTCCGTGATGCCATCNCCATCTCCTTTTCTCTCTGTGCTATACTCTGGGTAATTTTGTCATACCAGTTCATTTCAATCTCTTTAGCTGTATCTAAACTGCTGGTTTAGCCATCATTTCTTTTCTTCAACAATTGTTATTTTTAATTGCTAAACTTTTATTCTTTTCCAAGTCTCTGGGGCAGGTTTTGATCATTTCTTTTTGGTCACTCATTTTTGTAGTACTGTTTCTTAAACACTTCATACATATTCATCTTATATACTTTATCTGGTAATTCCATTATTTGAATTCTTTGAGCTCTAAATCTGATGTTTTCTGCTTCTGTTATCAATGCTGGTTTGTTTCCTTTTGTATTTGTTGACCTTTCACTGTGATCTTATATTAGGGTGCTCAGATGGTAAAGACTCTGCCTGCAATGCAGGAGACCCAGGTTCGATTTCTGGGTTGGGAAGATCCCCTGGAGAAGGGAACGGCATCCCACTCCAGTATTCTTGCCTAGAGAATTCCATGAAAAGAGAAGCTGGGGCGGGGTCGGGGGTGTGTGGCTAGAGGCAATGGGGTCACAAAGAATTGGACATGACTGAGTGACTAACACTCTATTTGGCAGATACAGTCTGTGGTCCTATATGGTCTTGTTCAGAATATGGATGAGTTTGCTCTGCTGAAAGCCAGAGATGACTCTGAGCTGGAGCACTAGAGCCTTCTTCCAGTTTATCTGGTTTAATCTGAATCTTAGGTCTAGCTCTTCAGGCTTTCTTTGTTGACCTGAAACACTTTTTCTCAATTCCAGCAACAGTATAGAAATGTAACTGGTGGCCCATCTTAGGCTTATCTGTCTTTACTGTTTACATGCGCTTCAACCTTTTTAGCTCCGTTCTTTTTTATTCTTCTGGCCCATGGGAATTCCTTGTAATCTCAGCAGTATAATAAAAAATTTTTTTCTGTGCAGTCTAGATGTTTTGTAACAGGAGGGTTTCCTGGCCATTTAATCTGCCATACTGCCAGAGCAGGAGTCCTATCCAATTCTTTATTCTTCACTTAGAAGTAACTTTGGCCCCCCACCCCACCCCTTGCTAGTTTAGCTCCTTCTCAGTACCAGGTAAGGGAATCATTCCTACACTTTCTATTATCTCCTTTTCTTTGCTGCACCCCTATGCCTGTCCCTGTCTTTAGTACTCACTTTATTCCTTTGATAGATAACCAAACTTTGAGTCAATGGTGATGGTACCTTCTCTTTGACTAAAGAACAGCTGTACTTCGGTTTCTTGCCAAGGGTAGGATTTGGCTATGGCTCTTTTCAAGCANGCTGTATCTAAACTGCTGGTTTAGCCATCATTTCTTTTCTTCAACAATTGTTATTTTTAATTGCTAACCTTTTATTCTTTTCCAAGTCTCTGGGGCAGGTTTTGATCATTTCTTTTTGGTCACTCATTTTTGTAGTACTGTTTCTTAAACACTTCATACATATTCATCTTATATACTTTATCTGGTAATTCCATTATTTGAATTCTTTGAGCTCTAATTCTGATGTTTTCTGCTTCTGTTATCAATGCTGGTTTGTTTCCTTTTGTATTTGTTGACCTTTCACTGTGATCTTATATTAGGGTGCTCAGATGGTAAAGACTCTGCCTGCAATGCAGGAGACCCAGGTTCGATTTCTGGGTTGGGAAGATCCCCTGGAGAAGGGAACGGCATCCCACTCCAGTATTCTTGCCTAGAGAATTCCATGAAAAGAGAAGCTGGGGCGGGGTCGGGGGTGTGTGGCTAGAGGCAATGGGGTCACAAAGAATTGGACATGACTGAGTGACTAACACTCTATTTGGCAGATACAGTCTGTGGTCCTATATGGTCTTGTTCAGAATATGGATGAGTTTGCTCTGCTGAAAGCCAGAGATGACTCTGAGCTGGAGCACTAGAGCCTTCTTCCAGTTTATCTGGTTTAATCTGAATCTTAGGTCTAGCTCTTCAGGCTTTCTTTGTTGACCTGAAACACTTTTTCTCAATTCCAGCAACAGTATAGAAATGTAACTGGTGGCCCATCTTAGGCTTATCTGTCTTTACTGTTTACATGCGCTTCAACCTTTTTAGCTCCGTTCTTTTTTATTCTTCTGGCCCATGGGAATTCCTTGTAATCTCAGCAGTATAATAAAAAATTTTTTTCTGTGCAGTCTAGATGTTTTGTAACAGGAGGGTTTCCTGGCCATTTAATCTGCCATACTGCCAGAGCAGGAGTCCTATCCAATTCTTTATTCTTCACTTAGAAGTAACTTTGGCCCCCCACCCCACCCCTTGCTAGTTTAGCTCCTTCTCAGTACCAGGTAAGGGAATCATTCCTACACTTTCTATTATCTCCTTTTCTTTGCTGCACCCCTATGCCTGTCCCTGTCTTTAGTACTCACTTTATTCCTTTGATAGATAACCAAACTTTGAGTCAATGGTGATGGTACCTTCTCTTTGACTAAAGAACAGCTGTACTTCGGTTTCTTGCCAAGGGTAGGATTTGGCTATGGCTCTTTTCAAGCATCTTGGGTCTCGTTCTGCTTCCTCCCATTTCTAAGCACATACAACCTCTCTTCCTGTCCCTAACCTATTGAAACATGCTCTCTTTGTTGACATGGTTTAATTTTTACTTACTGATGTCTTTATTTCAGATCTCTCCTGTGGAATCACAGGGTTCTTTCTTGTTCCTTGGGTCTCCAGAGTATGGCCTAAAGCTAAGTGCTTTTCGTCCTTTCTTCATACCACTGCCCACATACTGTTCTGTCATTTTTAGACTGATGGGTTACTTCTGCAGGTAACGCCATCAGTTACAAATGGCTTTATACGCAGAGACAACGCAGATGAAAATGCATTGTAAAGCCCTGTACAATGCTAAGGGATGTTCAAGGCTGAGAGACACAGTATAATTTAGGTTTCAGCTGAGGCAACTGTTCCTGAATTTGATTATGCAGAAAAAAAGTCTTAAAGGCTTCTGGAGCTGAAAAGTAGTCTGTACAGGAAGAGAAGTTTGAGTCTTTCAAGGGGGAAATGGAATATCCTATTTAGAAGCTGTTGTGGATTCAATTCTTCCTCTGTTTAAATACAGCAATCCATTTTTATCAAAGATTGAGGACAAAAGAACCACTGAGGAGTCCTTCAACTTAGACTCCAGTGGTTTCCATCTCTGTCAGTTTGTAACTGTGCAGAGGCACAGAAGATAGTGATAGCATCCATCACACATGATGGGGAAGATACAAGAAATCAGCGCCAGTGGACAGGACGGTCACAGATCTTCCAGAAGGTGATGTTAACTCAGAAGGATGAATTAACCACGTCAGCCAGGCTGTGGTTCCAAGAGTAAAACTGGGAAGAGGCAGGTTTCTGATGTAAGTCTGAGGAGGAGGAACTAGGAGACCTTAAAATATCACAGAAAAAGCACTGGATTAGGATTCTGGAGATGGTTTTCTTGGTGAAAAAAAAAAGTGATGGCTGAATTGTCACATGAGGAAACCAGCTCCTTGTTCAGGATCAGGTTGCTTTCCAGTTCAAATCTTCTCTCTGGTCATTACTAGTTGACATGGTTTTGCTCAAGTTGAAAAAGTAGGCCTTAATTAACGTTTTTGGTTTATTTGAATTCTTTGCATGAATTAAAACATGGTTCTGATTCCCTTGTTTCTGTATTCCTGATGTATACAGGCAGCTACTGAAATTGGTGCAGGAAAGAAAAAACACACACACATTCTCCCTTTTCCTTAGGAACTAACTCTGTCTTTTCTGTTGTATATACTCAAGTCCTAAAGTCCAACAGAAGCCCAACATGCCAGAATTTCCAGTTTTGTTTCTAAGGCACGTGATGTGAGACTTTGTCCCTTCCGTTTCCAATACTTTTCAGACACCCCAGCATAAGGAATTCCAGAACTTTTTGATAGTACTCTTTGCACAACAAAGTATAATAGTAATTCCTATTGTTATAAACATTCCAGAGCATTTTAAGAAATTGTTCTACTTGTCTTTCAGTCTTTTAAGTCCCAGATTTAAGGGTACAGAATGCTCTTTGCATTCTGTGAATCACTGCAACTTCCTGCTGTTAATTGTATTTCTGTTAACTTCTGACTGACTCCTGGGTGATTAATTCTAAGTAGGCAGGGCAGGGATTCTCATTCATATCCCAAGGCATGACCTACCATTTAATCTTTCCATTTTCTTTCATATCTGGATTGTAGTCTAGATTGGATTCAGTTGCTCCCCAGCTTCCTAGATCCTAGAAGATGAATCCATTGGCTATTTGAGTTATGCCTACCCAGGCAGTCTTCTGCAAATCTTCCTGCATCCAGATGCACAGGCCCTAAAGCTCTCTGGATCAGCTCTCCTCCTTGTACAGCTCTCCAATAGCAAGGCTTTATCTCCCCTTCATTTCCATTTTTGCCTCAAAGCATCTATCCTTAAGTCTTCCAAATATGGCTTCAGAAGAAAAAAAATCTCTTAAGAGCCTGTCCTCAGAATTTAATTCTCCTAATTAAAACTTATTTCTCTCCCTACTAGACTGTAAGCTTCTTCATGCTGATAAGGGTCTATGTCTTTTTCTATTTGGACTCCAGCAGTTACAACCATATCTGGCATATAGTAATCACTTCATGCTCATTCAAAGAGTGACTGAATGAATAAATGAACAACTACTTCACTTAATGAACATGGAGTGAATCTAGAACAAGGGAGGCAATTACCTGTATTGAGAAATAATCTACTGCCTTCCAGCTCCTTATGAGGGAGAAAACTTGACTTGGTGTTTTCTTGGTGTACAAATCCTTCTTCCATACTTGGGGTGGCTTCTGCAGGTGATCAGAGATATGGCAAGTTCTTTTGCTTCCTAAAGTGGCAAACACTCACAAGTGGTCAAAAAACCTTTTGCTTAATGTTCCCCAGATCCCAAATAAACAGGAAGGCATATGATGTTTTGAATTTTTGTTCAAATTTTCCCCTTAAGCATGTCTTTAGAAATATAATGTAGGAGCATAAGACAATATAAGAAACCATCCACAAGGCTGAACTCTTAAAAAAAAAATCATTTTATTGATCCTTTACCATACAAAATTTATTCAAATTACACCCATTTGAAGTGGTAAGATCACAGCTAGAGAACAGGTTACCCTGTAACAAATCTATTTACAAAATCCATCATAAAAGCTTTTTTTTTTTTACATTATATTACATATTTTCTTTTTTAAACTAGCATACAACACAAAGCTAAACTGATTAGTAGTTTGCATACTCCCAATTCTGGGAGAAATACTTCCTTTTGACAAAATCTCGTACCCCACAGGAAAAGAAATTCCCACAATCGGACAGTTGCCACCGACTCACTCTGCAAGGCATCTTCCTTCAAATCCCTCATTTCGTACACACGAGTTGTCATGCACACACTGAGTTCTTACTTTCTTTTTCCTGAAAGCTAAAGCTTTAAATACTGCAATTGTATTTACAGATCTACACTTACAACAAAAATGAACACAAGAACCACCACCACGACAAGAACAACAACAAGAAAAAAAACAAAAACAAAATAACACTCTTTAAAAATTACAAACCAGCTAGAAAATATTCTGGCAGTGTTTACAAATTAATTGCTATTTTTGTACAAAATTGCTAGATAATGAAAATATGAGGAGACTGCGTATCAACTTAAATAAAATGATTACTACACACAAATCTGTACATATAAACACACACCTAACACTGTTTGACAGCTCATGTGTTGCTCTTTATACAATTTACTCTCTAAGGCTCACGCAGTCATAATTCGCATACTTGTAACTTTTAGCCATTTCATGTGTGAGCTTTAATAGCAGCAACTCAATGGTACCAGGAAACCTGCATACTCAGTACTTAAAGTAACACAAATACTGCAGTACTAACCCACTTCGTGTGCCAGAAACTTATGTCAAAAAGAAAATGACTAACACAAACAGGATACAGTATGGACGTCTACTTACTGTACACCAGTTAAGCCCATTAACTGGGAAAGCCTTATGCATGAAGGAACTTTTAAGACTTATTAGGATTCCTTTCATTTTTTAAAACAATAAATACGGCATCCCGTTAACGAAAAGGTTTAACGAGAAATTCAACCAAACACACAACCACCTAGCCAGGTGAGCTCAGTCTTTAGACTTTGGGAAAAAATCAGCTTTGTGCAGCTGGCAAAGAGAATTACACAAAGCTGGAAGCAGAGGCAGCTAACCAGATGAGATAAATATGGGAAATAGGGAAAAGCTTGGCATAAATGGTTTCCCATACAGGAAAAAAACCCCACAGTGCATTTCCAGTAGGCACTTGACATAAAGCTCCCCCTCCCTCCCCCACCCAATGCTTCATCTCGGACCAGGTCCAGTGTGTGTCCAGGGGAGGAGGGTAGGGATGGAGGCCGAAGAAAAAGGAGGATAAACTGCACCTTTGTTTTTCTTCTCAAACATACACCCATGCATACCTACACAAATAGTTTAAAGTGCTGGTGTCACTCGTGTTGACCCCACCACCACTTTGCATATTGTGGAAATCTACCTAGAGTAAATTGGCTAGGGCTTTCGTGGGTTTTGTTTTGTACTTTTCCTAAGGGATATAAGTAAGGAATATTCCATAAGATAGTATGGAAAAGACCAAATGAACTTTTTGGCCAACCCAGTATTTCTTTTTTCCCATCCTGCTGAATTGAGTGCCTGCCATGTGCCTCCCACTGTGTCAGGCAGAACAGCAATTCAACTCAACTATTCTTGGTGTTGAGGTTTAACTTATTTATTAGATGACTCCCTCATTCCCACAGTCGTTAGCATCCAAGGAATGGATGTGAGGTACTCTGCCACATTCCCAGTGGGAGATGGCCATCTACCCCGTGGCCAATGGGAAAGCCATTCTTGGACTCAACTGGTAGGATTCTGCCGCTGTCAGGAAGCCTCCGACTTGGGACACCATTCCTAAAGAGTTAAGCGGAAGATGCCCTGGCATCCTGCCCTGCCTTTTTTCTACAGCTCCAGCTTTCCTTGGTCCAACCTGCTCCTTCACAGCGGAAGGGCGAACGGGGGTTCTGGCCAGGACTCCTGTAGCCCCTGACACAGTGGGAGCTCCCTGCTCTCAACGGCTGAAGTGAAGTGCTACTGATAGCATGCTACTCACGACAGGGGATGTCCTTCTCCCCAGAGGCCTCTCCATCTGACCCCATCCTGAGAAGTGGTCTCCCTGAGTGCAGTATAAGAGCCCTTTCCCCAGTCACAGGGGGCCTGGGAAGCCCAAGGGACGGAGGGATCCATCCATACCTGCTGCTCCTTGGGGTCTGACCTGGTTCTCTCCAATGGGCCACCCCCCTGTCAGTGAGCTCCACTCGCTCCGAGCGACCCCTCCTGGGGAAGGATGCGAGATGGGGCATAGCTTCTCGCCGAGGCTATTAAGCCTTAGATCACACATGCTCTGATCGGTAGAGGTTCTCTACCTCTGCTTAAAATAATTTGAATTAGCAAAAACCGCTTCAAAGTAAACAATTAAATTGAAATGGTTGATGGGTGCCACAGGAATGCTTAAATGGCAGCTAAAAAAAAAGAAAAAGAAAAAAGAAAACAATCCACAAAGAACTCCTACATAGGCATTTGCTATAAACTTCAAACTTACAAATACATTGGGGGCAAAAGAGTGGGAGTGGTTTATGGAGACAGGAAAATCCACAACAGCTTAGAGGGGCAGAACTCGACTGTTCTTCTGTATCTGCAATGAATATTGGAGAACAGTTTCTTCATATGAAAGGCTGTGGAAGATCTCTTGGCCTCCGAGTGGGACACGCGGTCCATAGCTTAAANGGTGGTTCAGCTGGACAGCTCACACCTTCACTCTTCACTTTCACTGGTTTTCCAAAACACTGCAAAGAAACCGTTTCTGCTAATAGCAAAAGCCTGAGGGACTCCATTAAGTGGGTGGAGAAGCCGTTTGCCCAAGATCATTATTTTCTTCTGTAAACTATTCGTTGTTTTTTTTTTTTTAATCTAACATTAATGACAGAAATTTTTGTTTCTTGCCAAGACTTGTGATTCTGATACAGGATCCTTCTAGTTACCTTCATTTTTAACATAGTTTCCAAATGACAAAAGTGGCATTTTTACCTTTGGAAGTGGGTTTAGGGAGATTCCCATTGTGGTCTTGGTTGTTTGTTTTCATTGGACTGTGTGTTTCAGTCTCTTCTGGACACAAATAAACCTCAATGGGTCCTTGGGTACTTGCCAAATGTATCTGCAGGCTCTATGAAGAGAAGTGAGAAAAGTTCAAACTGGAAGCTGTTTTGTAATGTTCATGGAAAAATGGAAAGTAAAGGTAATTTTCATTGTTGCTTTTGCTTCTCCACTGGTAGGCTATCTCAGTCAATGACTGTCAACCTCTAGAGCAGGGGTCAGCAAACTACAGCCCGAAGGTAAATCCTGTCCACCAATTGGCTTTGTAAATAAAGTTTTATTGGGAAAAGTTACACCTATTCTCATTGTTTATATGTTGCCTCTGGCTTCTTCTTATTCTTTTTTTTTTTTTTTTAATGCTGTAACAGTAGGGCTGTGCAGTTGAGTAGTCCCAACAGACTATAGGGCTCACACAGCCAACAATATTTACTTTCTAGCTCTTTATAAAGAAAAACTTTGCTGATCCCTGCCAAGAGGAGGTGAATCTTTTTTAAAAGATTATTTCTTTTATGCAAACTATTAAAAGGTCTTTTAAATGTTCCAAATACCATATTCCCATGTTACTCATTACTAAAGAGTAGGGTTTTTTAATATTGAACTTTAATCGCCACTGCATGAATAGTAAGCAGTCTTAAGTGCTAGGAACTGAGTTTAATAAAAGAATACAGCACACTTATATTTAAAATTCTTCATCTATGTCATAAACCAAACCTATTATGATCATTTAAGATGAGAACTCTACACTAGATGGGAGTTTGTAAGTTTCATTCTTTTTATTTTGTGTGCATTCTTCTACTACATTTCTTTATCTTATAGTCTAAGCTTATACTATCAAAGTATATCTGAAAACAATCATAAAAATATGCTCCTTATAATATTCTCATCTATCAGCAAACCCAAGGTCTCATTTTATTGTGTAAAAATGTGTTATAAATGAATAAATTCTTTAAATGTGCTTAGATAAGGTAGGGAGCTACTTTAAAACATCTGTATCTCTATTCACGGTGGGGACCATATCCAGGGTAATCAACATAAAAGTCCCCACCACTGGTTCAAATCAATCAGAACCATCAGATAACAAATTATGAAAAAGAGTAAACCACAAGAGGGACACAGGCCCCATATACCACTTTGTAAACCATCAACCACTTTGAGTTGAATGCCCTGCTATGTTAAAATTAGACTTTATGGACATTGAATACATAGCAAACTGTTCGTATGTTTTTAAGGCTAGGATTAAGTAAAACATGGGGAAGAACTCTCAAGCTTTCAGGAAAATATGGATTTTAATTAACGTCAATGGTTCTTTAAACACTAGGCATTCCAATTTGCAGCAACATGGNATTGAATACATAGCAAACTGTTCATATGTTTTTAAGGCTAGGATTAAGTAAAACATGGGGAAGAACTCTCAAGCTTTCAGGAAAATATGGATTTTAATTAACGTCAATGGTTCTTTAAACACTAGGCATTCCAATTTGCAGCAACATGGATGGACCCCGAGAGTGTCATACTGAGTGAAGTCAGATAGAGAAGGAAAAATATCGTATGACATTCCTTATACGGGGAATCTAAAAGGAAATGGTACAACTTACAAAACATAGACTCACAGACTTAGAAAATGAGCTTATGGTTGTGGGGGTGGGGGAACAGTTGGGAGTTTGGAATGGTCAGGTATACACTGCTATATTTAAAATGGATAACCAATAAGGACCTACCATATAGCACATGCAACTCTGCTCAGTGTTACGTGGCAGCCTGGATGGGAGGGGAGTTTGGGGGAGGACAGATACATGTTCTATGTATGGCTGAGTCCCTTCACTGTTTACCTGAAACTATCATGGCATAATCAGCTATACTCCAATACAAAATACAGTTTATAAGGAGAAAACGAAAAAAACACCAGGCGTTCCAAAAAGATCTCTGCAGATGAACAGAGATGTTATCTCCTTACCTCTACTGGGTCAGGCACTTCAAGTCTTGTTTCTGGAGGGGCTTTCACAACTATAACAGTTTGGTCTTTAAGGCCACTAATTTTTCGAATATCTTGATATGTAACGTAAGCTAACGTAATGAGCGTTAAGGAACTCTTCCAACTAATTGTCTTAGATGTAACCACGATGAACAGAACCAAACAGATGCATGGAAAAAGTTTTAAGTATTTTATGTCTTATTATCTCCTTGTAGATCTTCCAAACAACAAATCAAATATATAGCTTTTTTCCTGCCCATTTCTAAAAAGTCCATGGCTGCTTAAGATATTAACATGAAAACAGAAACAGAATAAACTCTCAAAAGAAAACGAAAACTCCGTTTGGTCAGGGCTTTTCAAACCAGATTCTGAGTGTTCCGTCACTCAAGCTGAATGACGGCAGAATTCCAACTTACAGAAAACATTTGAGCTCTATTAGCCATAATTTTGTTGAGACTGCAGTAACTTCTATTTGCTGCTCTACTATTCCAAAGTGTCAGCAGCCACCCAAAATGAATGAATGAGTAGCAACTACATTTATCCGTGGAAGAACTCCAAGCCCCACTCAGGCAGACAGCTTGTTTTCTTAAGTGCACCTGGGCTGGTTGTGTTATAGACTGCTTGCTGATAAGAATGTCATTATTTCTCTGTTAGGAAAACTGTCCTTTCTATAATATTATTAACTACAATATTTTGGTGCTCACAAGGAGGAAAGCAGCTTCCAGATGCTCTGCAAACTAAATGATTAAGGAAAAGAGAGTAAAATCATATTCAGTA
>SJYW01031746.1:204262-230372 GCA_006410735.1 Raphicerus campestris | reverse complement strand
TTTTTTTTTCTCCCTTGCGATTTTGTTTTCGTCAGCAACAAACATTTTGTACTTAAATTTGTTTTTTACCATTCTGGTTTATTTCCTCAGGGTATATTCCCAGGAGTAGAATTACTGAGTAAAACGGGCTGAATGTCTTAAAGTTCCTGATATATGTTTAACGCAACACCCCTGTGTCAGGAAGTCTCAGGAAACATGTGTTATATAAGGAAACATTTTTCCATCTACATTTTCATTCATTAATTCAACAAGCTTTAATTAAGTACCTACTGTGTATCAGGGACTGCTTGTTGTTGTCTAGTTGCTCAATCGTGTTCAGCTCTTTGTGATCCCATGGATTGTAGTCTGCCAGGCCTGTTTATCCATGGAATTTCCCAGGCAAGAATACTGAACTGGATTTCCATTTCCTTCTCCAAGAGATCTCCCCAACCCAGGGATCAAACCCGGGGATCAAACCCGCCTCTCTAGCACTGGCAGGCAGATTCTTTACTACTGAGCCACCAGGGAGGCCTGTCAGACACTAATTAGGATGAGGATAAAGCAGTGAGTAAAATATGTAGAAATCTATTTTATTGAGCTTTCTATTGAGTATGGAAAGACTATAAATAAAGGAGAAAATATATAAGATACATAATTAATAAAAATATATTTTATAAATGTCTATTTTATACAAATAAATTATATACAATCTTATATACTATATGGGCTTCCCAGATGGTACTAGTGGAAAAGAAGTTGCCTTTAGGAGATTTAAGAGACACAGGTTTGATCCCTGGGTCAGGAAGATCCCCTGGAAGAGGAAAGGGTAACCCACTCCAGTATTCTTGCCTGGAGAATCCCATGGACAGAGGAGCCTGGCAGGCTATAGTCCATGGGGTTGTAGAGAGTCAGACACGACTAAAGCAACTCAGCACGCCCATATTATGTATATTATAAAACCATTATGATTACAGTGGGAAAGGAACAAAAGGAAGGGGATTAGGACCTGCCAGAAAGGTCTCAGCAATGAGGTGACCTTTAGTAGATGAAGGACTAGTAGATATAGACTGAGATCTATAGTAGATCTAAGTAGATGAGGACAAATCTATAGTAGATGGAAAAGTATGCCTTATGAATACATGAGGCAAGAGCTTTTCAGGCAGAGGGAATAGCAAGTGCAAAGGCCCCGTGCCGGGAGCAGTGCGCGGGGAGCATTCAGGAAGACGAAGTCCCAGTGGGAGGAAGACAGCAGTAGAATACATTGGGTCCAGAGACACTGAGAAGCAGGTCAGAGTCTCACCTGATCTGCTCGCACTGCTTGGAGGCCTTGGACCAGTCACTTCATTTCTCCAAACCAGCAGTTCTCAACTAGGGGTGGTTTTCCCTTCCTGAAAACGTTTGACAGTGTCTGGAGACACTGGTTTGTCATGACTGGAGAAGGGGTAGAGAATGCTATTGGTATTTAGTCCTGGGGATCAGGGATGCTGGCAAACACCCTACCATGCACAGGACAAATCCTGACAGTAAAGAATCGCCCAGCCCAGAAGGTCAGGAGGATCAAGTTTGTGAAACCCTGCTGCGAGCTTCAGTCTGCACGTTGGTAAAATGGAGAAGCCAATTTCATAAGCATGTGGGAGAACCAAGCGATGGTCGCAGTGAATCCTTTTTGTAAACACTCTACACATACAGGGCAGTGGTAATGTTGGTCTTGCATTGTTATATATTTTTTATCATCCTCCATAAGGGTTTGTTTTGAGGGAGCCACCTCAGGGTCTTTGCATCGCTGAACAGTTCTTCCCCTGGCTATATGCATGGCTTCCTTATGGCCCACCCTGTCGTTGAGGCCTTCCTCTTCATAGCATCAGGGCTCACCCTTTGATCCATCGTACATGTTTGTGTGTCTATTGTCTGCCTCCCCCCAGGTATTTTGTCTGTTGTTTCTGTGCAATGCTTTCACTTGTTTAGAACATTGTCTGGCACAGAGAAGATGACAAATAACTTCTCAAGTGAGTGGATAAATTGCATGAGAAAATGAGTCAATGCATGGCTGACATCGAGTGTTTTCTTCAGCTGGTTTAAGTTTCAAAGAATGGACTACTTCACTTAGCGGATGTAGGTTGCTTTTTAGTTGCAATGGGAGTAGTGTTAGCTAACCTGTGTGGACCAAGCTCTGTGATCAACACTTACTAAATATGTGTACATTTAACCCTCAAAAACTTTGGTGTGGTCAGTACCTCTAATTGCGCCCATTTTCAGATAAGCCAGGAGGGGCTAGGCGAGCTCAGAAAATTGGTCCCAGATCACATGCCAGGATTTGTACCTAAGTCTGCATGACCTTGAAATGCTCATTTCTCACCAGTTCTCTGCTGCCTTTACTGTTGGAGAACACAGGGTCCAGGAATAATCATAAAACATTTTTAGGCTTCATGGAGAAAAAGCCATTGTTAGGATATAATAAAAATTGGCACCTTGTTTCTGCCATCCTTTACCTCTTCTAAATTCATGCAAGAGTATCTGGGATTCTTTTGCCTCCGTCTGCTAATGACCTCCTTATCTCCTAGGCTGTGCACGCCCACCGCTTGCTTTGACTGCCTCACAGATTCTGCTCCTGGCTCCCCTCTGTTCCTTGCGAAATACACACTGTTTGTCTCTCTCCTTGTATCTCCTCTTCAAATAATGCATGAGAGGATCTGTCACATTCAATGTTGAAAGTCCTAATGGGCAAATCCTCACACCAGGCCACACCACCATTCACCCACAAATCTGAGGCTGTCTGCCTTTTCTGCCCAGATGGGAAACTCTGGTCCCATCCTCTCTGCTGAGATGGTGGAATCTCAGAGTCGCCAGGAAGGCGCCCTCTGGGTGATGAAGCACCTGCATGTACGTCATGCTAAAGCAGGCATCTGTGGGTTTGGTGCCTCAAAGCATAGCATCCTGTCCAGAACAGTGGGGAGTCCATCTGCTCAGAGCAGGGCTGGTGTGCCTGCTCCGGAAGAACCTGGTTTGTGAGTAGCTCAGCTTAGTGAAGAGATAAATCAGAGAGTGACAGATTATTTTCCTAAGTGTTTCTTTATTTTATAAAAGCATTCACCACAGGCTGTCTTTCAGTACCCAGCACCCCCCTGGTGCATGTAAAAGAAGATGGGATTTAATCAACTTTTGCCCTCCCGAAATCTTTCAGTGTTCAAACCACAGCACAATTACAATGACGTGCCTCTCTAAGAACTAGCCTGCAGCTGTGTGATGGTTTTGGAGAGGGGCAGATGTCCCCACACAACACCTCAGTCTTAGGCAAGTTAAGTAACCTCTTTAAGTTTCAGATTCCTCCTCTGTGAAACTGATTTAATAATTGTGTCAGATTCCTAGGGTTGTGTTGAGAATGAAATCTAGTAATATGTGAACAGGTTTGTGCAAAGGCCACCTGCCTTACATATTAATAATCTTGGAAAAATCTTATTTCCTTCATCAACTTCAGTCTTCCCACCTGTACAATGAGCAGCTTGGAACTTTGCCGATCAATTCCTACCCTTTTTGATACTAAGATTCTTGAATTTTTCCAATCAATAGAAATTGATAAGAGGCCAGACAAGAAATTCAACATTAAAAAAACTAGAATCATGGCATCCAGTCTCATTACTTCATGGCAAATAGAAGGGAAAAAGGTGGAAGCAGTGACAGATTTTATCTTCTTGGGCTTTGAAATTACTGCAGACAGTGACTGCAGCTATGAAATTAAAAGTTGCTTGCTCCTTGGAAGAAAAGCTATGACAAACCTAGACAGTGTGTTGAAAAG
Source organism: Raphicerus campestris (assembly GCA_006410735.1). Classification (NCBI taxonomy): domain Eukaryota; kingdom Metazoa; phylum Chordata; class Mammalia; order Artiodactyla; family Bovidae; genus Raphicerus; species Raphicerus campestris. The sequence continues at coordinate 226,600 of SJYW01031746.1, read as the reverse complement.
CAGAGACATCACTTTGCTGACAAAGATCCATATGGTCAAAGCTATGGTTTTTCCAGTAGTCATGTATGGATGTGAGAGTTGGGCCATAATTCTTTAGGCAGAGCACCAAAGAATTGATGCATTTGAACTATGATGTTGGAGAAGACTCTTGAGAGTCCCTTGGACAGCAAGGAGATCAAACCAGTCAATCTTAAAGAAATCAACCGTGAGTATTCATTGGCAGGAATGCTGAAGCAGGCAGGATGCTGAAGCTGAACCTGCAATACTTTGGCTACCTGATGGGAAGAGCCAAGTCATTGGAAAAGACCCTGATGCTGGGAAAGATTGAGGGCAGGAGGAGAAGGGGACAACAGAGGATGAGATGGTTGGATGGCATCACCAACTCAATGGCCATGAGTCGGTGAGCAAATTCCAGGAGGTGGTGAAGGACAGGGAAGCCTGACGTGCTGCAGTCCATGGGGTCGCAAAGAACTGGACACAGCTTAGTGACTGAATAACACCACCAGACAAGAAATTCAGGCAAGGCTTTTCTGGGGCCTCAGCTGCAGCAAGGGGGAGCAAAAACAAGTGACAGGTTCCCTTGTCCACTCCCCAGGCAAGGGCAGACTGGTTCCTTATATAGGCGAGAAAAGGCATGGGTCTAGGGCTTGGGCCCCAAGGGTGGCTTAGGTGATTTGCCCTCCCCCTTGGCAGTGGCTTGCACAGTGCCCTGCTTTTGCTCCTGGCCCCCTGTTTTTGCTCCCACTCTTCAGAAGTGGCATCTGGCTTTCTGATCTGTTTGTATCTTCTTGTCCATAATTTGCCCCAACTGTGTATGTGTGCAGTTATTTTTAGCGTCTTAGAGTTTCTGTGCCTTTTACTGCTTGAGGAGATGTTTGTCTGGATATGAGCACTGCAACGAAGGGTCCCAGGTCCTAGATCCCAGCCTGTTTCACTTGCACCAGATTCCCTGGGCTGTGGATACACATAAGGCATGGGGCCAATGGAAAGTGAGCCAGAAGTCAGTGCCACATGCCTAGTCGGCATGACTAATGGTGTGTGTATAGCGGGGAGAAGTTATTAGAAAAACCAGCAGGTCTTCAAGAGGAAGAGAAGAAGCCTTTCTTTCATGTGAATCCTTATCTCCTCATTCTTCCTTGAACGGAAATGATAAGAGAAAAGGGGCACCAGTCCCTCACATTCTAACTGGTAATAGGTGGCAGAGACCAGCCTCAAGCTTCATTTTATAATCTCCTGGCTCCAGGATTATTTCCTAAGTGTCCCAAGGAGGTCGGCAGAGAGAGCATCGCTTCCTCATCATTTCTCTTGTGAATGAAGCCTTCGGAGACCAGATGCATCCACTTCATTATAATTACGTTAAGTGCCGCCTGATTGGCGCTGTTCATCACCCCTCCGGAAAGCGGCTTCGCCCAGTGGACAGACAGGCAGCCCGCTTGGGCTCAGCGCACCTCCTTCTCATCCATCTGTGTCCTTGGCGATGGCTGTTCGTGGTGCCCAAGGCTCTCCTCTGGAGGAGAGGAAGCAGTAGGGGTAGCATGTGTGGCCTGGGTTGAGTCCTCCTCCTCCNCTGTCTGCAGTGATTTTGGAGCACAAGAAAATAAAGTCTGTCACTGTTTCCATTGTCTCCACATCTATTTGCCATGAAGTGATGGGATCAGACGCCATGATCTTTGTTTTTTAGAATGTTGAGTTTTAAGCCAGCTTTTTCACTCTCCTCTTTCACCTTCATCAAGAGGCCCTTTACATTCATCTTTGCTTTCTGCCATTAGAGTGATATCATCTGTATATCTGAGGCTGTTGATATTTCTCCCGGCAATCTTGATTCCAGCTTGTGCTTCACTGAGCCAAGCATTTTGCATGATGTACTTTGCATATAAGTTAAACAAGCAGGTGACAATATACATACAGTCTTGACATACTCCTTTCCCAACTTGGAACCAGTCCATTGTTCTATGTCTGGTTCTAACTGTTGCTTCTTGACCTGCATATAGGTTTCTCAGGAAGCAGGTAAGGTGGTATGGTATTTTCATGTCTTGAGCAATTTTCCGGTTTGTTGTGATCCACACAGTCAAAGGTTTTAGCGTAGTCAATGAAAAATATGTTTTTCTGGAATTCTCTTGCCTTTTTTTTTTTTTTTTAATTGATCCAACGGACATTGGCAATTTGAACTCTGGTTCCTCTCCCTTTTCTAAATCCAGCACGAACATCTGCAAGTTCTCAGTTCACATACTGTTGAAGACTCACCTGGAGAATTTTGAACATCATTTTGCTAGCATGTGAGATGAGTGCAACTGTGCGGTAGTTTGAACATTCTTTGGCATTGCCCTTCATTGGGCTTGGAATGAAAACTGACCTTTTCCAGTCTTATGGCCACTGCTGAGTTTTCCAAATTTGCTGGCATACTGAGTGCAACACTTTCACAGCATCATCTTCTAGGATTTGAAAAAGTTCAACTAGAATTCCATCACCTCCACTAGCTTTGTTCATAGTGATGCTTTCTAAGGCCTACTTGGCTTCACACTCTAGAATGTCTGGCTCTAGGTGAGTAATAACACCATCTGGGTTATTTGAGTCATAAGACCTTCTTTGTATACAGTTCTTCTGTGTATTCTTGCCACCTCTTCTTTTTTCCACATCTGTTAAGGTCTGTACTTTATTATGCCCATCTTTGCATGAAATGGGAATACCTGACAGCTCTGTTGGTAAAGAATCTGCTTGCAATGTAGGAGACGGCAGTTGCATCCCTGGGTCGGGAAGATCCGCTGGAGAAAGGATAGGCTACCCACTCTAGTATTGGGCTTCCTTTTTGGCTCAGGTGGTAAAGAATCCACCTGCAATATCAAAGACCTAGGTTCAATCCTTAGGTTGGGAAGATCCCCTGGATAAGGGAAATACTGGAATACCCACTCCAGTATTCCGTCCTGGAGAATTCCAAGGACTGTATAGTCCATGGGGTAGCAAAGAGTCAGACATGACTGAGCGACTTACACTTTGCAAGAAATATTCCCTTGGTATCTCCAATTTTCTTGAAGAGATCTCTAGTCTTTCCCATTCTATTGTTTTCCTCTGTTTCTTTGCATTGATCACTTAGGAAGGCTTTCTCATCTGTCCTTGGTAATCTTTGGAACTCTGCAATCAGATGGATATATCTTTCCTTTTCTTCTTTGCCTTTAGCTTCTCTTCTTTTCTCAGCTATTTGTAAGGCCTCCTCAGATAGGCCTTTTTGCAGTTCTTTTTCTTGGGGATGGTCTTAATCACTGCCTCCTGTACAATGTCACAAACCTCTGTTCATAGTTCTTCAGGCACGCTATCAGATCTAATCCTTTGAATCTATTTGTCACTTCCATTGTATAATTGTAAGGGATTTGATTTAGGTCATACCTGATTGGTCTAGTGGTTTTCCCTACTTTCTTCAATTTAAGTCTGAATTTGGAAACAAGGAGTTCATGATCTAAGCCACAGTCTGCTCCCGGTCTTGTTTTTGCTGACTGTACAGATTGTCCCCATCTCTGGGCGCAAAGAATATCATCAATCTGATTTTGGTATTGATCATCTAGTGATGTCCATTATAGAGTCTTCTCTTGTGTTGTTGGAAGAGGGTGTTTGCTATGACCAGTGTGTTCTCTTGGCAAAATTCTGTTAGCCTTTGCCCTGCTTCATTTTGTACTCCAAGGCCAAACTTGCCTGTTACTCAGGTATCTCTTGACTTCCTACTTTTGCATTCCAGTCCCCTATGATGAAAAGGACATCTTATTTTGGTGTTAGTTCTAGAAGGTCTTATAGGTCATCATAGCACCATTCAACTTCAGCTTCTTTGGCATTAGAAGACCCTCATTATTCTAATTGTTTTCTCGCCAATAACTTTTACAGAAGCTTCCCGTTTCTAGGGAACAGATTATTTTAAATGTACAACTTACTTGCAAAAAAAAGGTAAGTTTACCTGCTTTATAATGACAGAATTTTACCAACAGGCCTACCTATTCTTGAGAAACTTCCCAGAGTGTAAAAGATAGAATAGATTCACTGGAAAGTGACTAAAATAATACTGATAAGACACATATTACCTCTAAGATGAGAATTCAGCACTCTTAAAATGTTCATGTTATTACATGTGGCTATTTTTTTGTACCCTTTGCACCTGAAACATTTTATAGTAAATTTAAAAAAATTAAACAATGAACAGGAGTTGGCTAGTAAAAGAGGAGGTACATGCCCAACAATTTGGAGGGTAATCTGGCAGTGTGATCAACATTTTAAATGAGCACATCATTTTGACCCTACAATTGCACCTCTGAGAACCAATTTATCCTAGAGATATACTAAAAACATATGCACAGAGAGGTAAGTACAAGGATTTAAATACAGTATTGTATTTAACAGGGGGTGGGGAGCTAAAAAAAAAAACCAACCCTAAATGTCTGTTGTCCATTAATTGAGGAATGGTTAAGTAAAACATTACATTATACACCCACGTTATATAGCTGCAGTATTTTATGGTGAGATCCATCTTTGGCTTTATCTNGGGGGTGGGGAGCTAAAAAAAAAAAAAACCAACCCTAAATGTCTGTTGTCCATTAATTGAGGAATGGTTAAGTAAAACATTACATTATACACCCACGTTATATAGCTGCAGTATTTTATGGTGAGATCCATCTTTGGCTTTATCTAGTTAGAGAAAAAGAAAAAGCAAGTATGCCCTATGGTATCCTAAGTAAAAGCAAAAACAACCACCGTTTAAAACATCCAGAAAAGGCCTGAGTGGAGGTCCATCAATAAGGAGGAAGGTGAGAGATGAAGGAAGGCAGTACGTTTGATAGACTTCTGCTAGAAGGTGTATCATAATATATACTACCTTGTGATTCACTTCAAAAACTGATTTAAAAAGAATATTAATAGAGGAAACATTAAGACAAANATAAGGAGGAAGGTGAGAGATGAAGGAAGGCAGTACGTTTGATAGACTTCTGCTAGAAGGTGTATCATAATATACTACCTTGTGATTCACTTCAAAAACTGATTTAAAAAGAATATTAATAGAGGAAACATGAAAACAAAAATGCCTAGGGACCAGGAATTTGTAAACGACAAATGTGAGGAGGAACTATAAATTAAAGGTGAGAAGTGTGAGGGCCAGTCAACCCTGTCCCTCATGATGATAAGGTTTTGGATGGCTGAGCTTCTGGGAGGCAGAGTGGGCGGAAGCCCCATGAAGACTGACAAAGAATCAAGTCTATGAAAAGGATGGAAGGATAAGAGGGAGAAAGGAAGAAAGAAGGGGACGAGAGCCTTCAGGTTTTAGGATTATTGACCATTTCTATAACTTACTTCTTTGCTTCCCTATAATTAGGTGATTTTCAAATTTTCAGAAAGGAAATTGATTATCCAATGCCTACTGTGTCCTTTCATATAGATTATTTCAATTAAGAAAAGGTTGGTCCTCTGACAAATTTTTCACTTAAGGTGAAAATTTCTTCTTATAAAAAAACCCAACAATGTAAACATAGTGATGTCAATTCTCATATACACTNATCCAATGCCAACTTTCATATAGATTATTTCAATTAAGAAAAGGTGGGTCCTCTGACAAATTTTTCACTTAAGATGAACATTTCTTCTTATAAAAAACCCAACAATGTAAACATAGTGATGTCAATTCTCAGATACACCGACTATTTAGAAGCACAATATTAAACACAATACAGTGGTAACTGATGAATTTCAGAACTCCTTTGTCCTTCAGTGTCCACAGGGGATTTGTTCCAGGACTGCCTCCCCACCCCACCGCCCCTCAACCAGGATACCAAAATTTTTTTGTATAAAATGGCATAGTATTTGCAAGTAATCTATGTACATTCCTCCCATATACTTCAAATCATCTCTAGATCACTTATAATATCTGATATGCTTTGTAAATACAATGTAAATGCTACGTAAATAGTAGCTAGTGTGCATGTCAAATTCAAGCTTTGCTTTTTGAAACTTTCTGGAATTTTTCCCCCAGAATATTTTCAGTCTGAGGCTGGTTAAATCTGTAAATGCAGAACCTGTGGATAGGAAGGGCTGACTATAGTCTCTCCATATGAAGGTAATAAGGGGGTCTTGGTTTTTATAGGTTATCCTGGGATTAATGAGTCTCTTCACATAGTCCCTGTAAATCCATTCCACCCACTGGTGTTCTTCGTGGCAAGATCACTGAAAAGCAAACACTTATGGAAAATGTAACATAGATCCTAATTCATATGATCCCCAGCAAAGTAAATATGGGATTAAACAATTTTTGAGATGGGAGAATCACCCTAAAACACCTAGACAGGGAACACATGATAGAAGACTCTCATTATTCTAATTGTTTTCTCCCCAATAACTTTTACAGAAGCTTCCTGTTTCTGGGGAACAGATTATTTTAAATGAACTACCCACTTGCAAAAAATGTAAGTTTACCAGCTTTATAATGATAGAATTTTACCAACAGGCCTACCTATTCTTGAGAAACTTCCCAGAGTTTAAAAGATAGAATGGATTCATTAGAAAGTGAATAAAATAATACCCATAAGACATGTATTGGCTCTAAGATGAGAATTCAACACTCTTAACATGTTGAATTTTCAACATTACATTTCTATTCTTTAAACATTACATTTTTATTCTTCAAACAATAAAGAATAGAAATTTCTCACCAAGTAGGACAGTTAGTGAGTTTTCTAAGGCTGAAGAAATGGAGAAATGGTCTGAGGCAGGGGAGAAGAGTCGTCTGTGTGAGTAGGGGCCCTGATTTAGTTGCAGAGCAATTCCTGAATCGTATGTACTGCCTGACCTAGCTTTTAAAGACCCCTCAGTCTGGAGAACACAAAGCACGGATCCCCTCTTTTTAGATTTGCAGGGCAAAACAATACAGCCATCAAGATAGAAAAAAATATAACCCTTTGAAAGGAGTCAAATTCTCCCACTCACTTTTGCAGTTTTGACTTCTCAGGTTCTGACACACGAAATGGACTTTAATTCCCTGTTACATTAAGGTGAGCAAACATTTTGATAGAGATTATCATTCAGAATCCTTTCACTTACCCAGGAAAGGTTCAGAACAAAGTCTTTGCTTTTTCTACTTCATAATGAGCCACTACCTTTGAGGTCCAGAAGAAAATCAAACAGAAAGGCCTATGGCAGTGATGGCTAATGAATACATACGAAATCGGTTCATTTCCCAAACGCACATAAAAAGATCTTGCAAACATATTAGGAATAAATGCTATGAAAAACGTGGGATTGAACACTGGTGCTACAATAGCTCTAAAAATGTACAAACTTGATAATATTGAATTCAAAGAGCATGTAGGCAAAAATGTTTTTTATCACGAGTTAAAAAAAAGCTACTGGGTTGTACAGGAGATGATGATAAATGTTAACCTTTAGTAATGATGAAAATCAGTAACAAGCTATAAAGCTTATCAAGGACCTGGCTCTATTCAGCAGCTTGGTAATTACAGGAAAAGCAGCGATTTATCTGAACAGCCCTTAAGCTCAGTCGTGGAACAAATCAGGTTCTTTTTTAGGGGCCAGTGGAGCTTGTCTCCTTTTTACGTTTTTTTTTTTTTTTTTTCTAACCCCCTTTATCTTTTTACTGCCTCTAGCCTATGTACCTTATTCGGGGCACTGCATGTTATCTCGATAGATATTATGTTAATTGGGAGACAAAAGAGAGATCACGAAAATGACTCAAGTTGAAACTGACAACTTGCAGAACAATTTCTCCCCTGTCTGTATAGTCTGCCCTCTGGCTCAGCGGGTTCCGCATCCTGGGATTTTGGTATACGCAAGGGTCCTGGACCCAAATCTCCTGAGGAAACCGAGGAACGACGGAACTTACTTCCAGATGCCAGCATGGTGGAGGCACGAAGCCCGAGCGCTCTCTTCATCTCTGAAGTGGTACCTGCATCTCCCGCGGCTCTGGGCCAGGAAATCTCGCGGGTAGCAACGTGAGGTCACAAACCGGAAATGCATAGCTTTCCTTGACCTAGGACCCCTGGCAAACGTTAAAGAATGGCCGGCGGTCTCCCCTCAGAGTTCATCTAGCGATTCCTATAACTTGTGTTAAACTTTTCCACAATAGTTATTATAAATGTGAAATATAACTTTTCCACAATAGTTATTATAAATGTGAAATAAGTACCTGGTTATTAAAAATAACAAATCTACCAAAAATACACAGAAATAAATTGTCATTGGAATGTAAAAAAAAAAATAAAAATCTGTGTGATAAGTCAAACTTCCTGATCTCTGCAAACCACTATGATTACCAACCTGAGGATGTTAAGATTTTTATAGAATAAATGGAACCAATCAAAAAAAAAAAGCCTGGATAGTTTTTATTAAACATATCATTAATGAATCCTGTAATTACTTTGGTACTTTTCTCAACTCATGGACTTTTCACAAAAATCTCTATTTGTACTCACAATTGCATTTGCTCACTGAAAGACATGTGCAGTGTAGGCAGCCACTTCATAAAAAGCAGAGAGGAAAAGAGGGCTATTTGAGTCACATTCCAATTTTGGAGAACGCTCTTTATTTTGATATTCTCAGAGTGGTTTATAAAGGGGAATAAAATAAGAAGCTACAGGAACATATACATTACTGTTATTTCTACCACAGTAGTATATCATTCTTTTTGTCAGTTCACAAAATATAACTTAAAAAAAAAGATTTTTCTTTTAACTGAGACTGTGAAGGGCAAGAAATGTTGGCCAAGCTGCAGAGCTTTCTGGGCCTCAGTTTCCTTGTTTGTACACAGTGAAGAGAGGACTAGAAAGATCCCTAGAATACATTCCAGAGCCTTGATGCCTGTGAACATCTCTGAAACCTCATCTACTAATAAAGTTCACTTGTATTTACATTTCTGAGCAAGATCTCTTCCATAAGAGGGTTCTAACCAGACCCTGGGAAGTGTTAAATTCACCAGAAATTTTTACTAGATTAGTTATGAAAATAAAGACACTTCAAAAGCTGTCATAGAACCTGAAGCAGAAATTTAAGAAGAGCAAAAGTCGCTTATTTGTGACTTAGTTCATAGTCAAACACAGTTTTGCCCTCTCCCCAGTTCCTTCAACCGTTAAACTTGAGTGGCCAAGGTGTGTATGTGAGTGTGTAAGCAACCTCTGGATCATTTCCCAAGCTCTTTCCCCGGGTTCCTCAGGGTTTGGTTCTAGACTTGTCTGGAGATGTAAAAGGGATGAAAGAGTTTCTTTTCTGTCTCCACCCTGTTATCACACTGTTTATGACCAAATGGCACCCTTGTCAAAGCATCTGGGACACCCTTGCCTCAGGGCTTGTGCAAAAGAATGTTTGCTTTATTATGAACAGTCCCCTGTCTTCAGGGAATGCAGAAGGTTCAAAAAGTTTGCACTCAATCTTCATCTTCCCTTTTGGCCAGCTATGATTCTCTATAGAGAAAATTATATGGCAGAGTCAGTTAATAAAGTCACAGACTTCTAGGCGTGATTATCGACTCCTGCTGTAGAGAAAGCAGTATCTGATGGGCAAAAGGCAGGAAAAGATCTGCAAAGGACCACGGCTTTCCCAGAGGCGCTCAGATAGCAGAACCTTCAGGAGGTCAAAGTTTCCAAAGAGGGTTGAAATCAATCCACTAAATGCACGAAAGCAGAGCCAATGGGAAAGTCCAATAATGACCCACCTGGACACTTTGTCACTTTTTCTGCAGCCAACCAAATCAGCGAGACTGTTACCACGAAATACAGGGGGTTTGGTGGGAAACACATGCCCAGAATCTTCAAAAGATGAGAAAGTCATCCCCAAAGCAAGTGATTTAAGTTTCAAGCCAGTTGCTGTTTCAACTACAAGTTTCTTGTTCTGATTATATTTGGCATTTTCAGGACCATTTTCTTTGCATGTGATTTCTGGTCACTGTTAACAGTCTTTGTTGTGATATCCAGGATGACAGTAAAATAAACACCCAAGTCCTTGTTCCCAAACTTGGACATATATTGGAATCAACTGGGACATTTAAATATTTCCAATGTCTGGGTCCCACCCCTGAGATACTGATTAGGTATATGGGTGTGGTTTGGGTGGCAAAATTGTTTTTCATATTCATTTATTTAAGCCTTTTAAAATGAAGTATAATTAATTTAGGTTTCCCTGGCGGCTTAATGGTAAAGAATCCTCCTGTTAATGAAGGAGATGCAAGTTTGTTACCTGGGTCAGGAAGTTCCCCTGGAGGAAGAAATGACAACCCACTACAGTATTCTTGATTGGAAAATCCCATGGACAGAGGAGCCTGGCGGGCTATAGTTTATGGGGTTGCAAAAGAGGCAGACATGACTTAGTGACTAAACAACAACAACATAGTTAATTTACAATGCTGTGTTAGTTTCAGGTGTACAATATATATATATATATGAATATATATATTCTGAAAAGAGATATATATTTTTTCAGATTCTTTTCCATGATAGGTTATTACAAGATATTGAATATAGTTCCCTGAGCTATACAGTAGGTGCTTGTTGTTTATGGTTTTATATATAGTAGTGTGTTTATAGTAATTCCCAACTCCTAATTTATCCCCACCTCACCATCCCCTTTGGTAACTATAAGCTTGTTTTCTATGTCTGAGTCTATTTTTGTCTTGTAAATAAGCTCATTTGCATCATTTTCTAGATTCTACATATACGTGCTATCATATTTTATTTGTCTTTCTCTGTCTGACTTATTTCACTTAATATGATAATCTCGAGGTCCATCCATGTGGCTACATGGGTGGCAAGAGTTTTTAAAGCCTTGCAACGGAGCCTCACGCCTAGCAAAGTTTCAGAACTACAGCTCTAAGGTAAACCCTGGTTGGCAATTAGGCTCAGAAGGTACTGCTGTTTATGGGAAGTCTGCCTCCACCTGCCAAACAGAAGCACAATTTGGGTGTAGCTAACACTCATTGAGGGAAATATGTATTCTGTTCTGATACCAAATTATTTTTAAAGGCAGAAGGGCAAGAGACAGAAGGAACAATGATGCTTTAGTAAGGCAGGTCTTCAATGCTACAAAACTTCCTAGCGTATGATAGGAACCAGTTTTGCTGTTTTTTTTAATTGTATGACAAAGGGAAGCACTGACCCAATCAGCTGAATTCTGGATGGAAGATGTACTGGACCAAAGCACTAATGACATTATCTCTTAGAGAAGATGTCTATTCTAAGAATACTACTGTTAAAGTGCAGATATTGTCATTTCTTACCAGTCTTTAATTTTCCCATGGCAAGAAGATAAGGATCAAACCTATCCACCCTAAAGGCAGTGCTCTAAGGTTGCAATTTTCCATTCATAGATTGAATATAATTTCTAAGGCCACGGGTCCCAAACTTAAGCACGCTGAGAATCACTCACAGGGCTTGTTAAATACAGACTGTTGGACCCTGAGCGCAGCTCTGTGATTCCAGAGGCTGAGGTTGTGAAGTTGCATTTCCAAGTTCCCGGGGGCCACAGATGCTGCTAGTGTGGGGACCCTATGCTGAGGACCTCTGTCCCCAGAGCTCACAAATGGCATGCTCTGAAGTAACAAGAAATGTTTCCGTCTTGCTTCAGGCTTTGTGATAAAGAGAAAACTCACTTTGACTGAAACGAGATATTAAGATAAATCTTGAGATTTATGTCAAGAGGCAAATTTGTATCATCCCCCTAGAAAGGGACAGAGGGGTTAACTTCATTCATTCACTTGTGAGTAAATGTTACCCTCAGAGGAGAAAATGAAAGAGAAGCCTCAAGTTAAAAGAGGAAGACCTTAAAAAATTTACCCTCAAAAAAACATCAGCTCATGATTTTTTTTTTCATGGTTTCTTGTTTTAGAAAAAAATAGTGGCTATTTTTCATTTACAAAATGCTTATTTCATAATGTGGCATCTGTGCTGTGTGTCCAACTCTTTGCAGTCCTATGGACCGTAGCCAGCCAGGCTCCTGTATTCATGGGATTCTCCAGGCAGGAATACTGGAGTGGTTTGTCATGCCCTCCTCCAGGGGATCTTCCCAACCCAGGGATCAAATCCACATCTCCTGCATCTTTACCACTAGTGTCACCTGGGAAGCATTTAATTGGCTGTAAATGTGGGCTTTTTAACTAAGTGGTCAGGGCCATTGAGTAATATGTGGGGAAAAAAACAACAAAGTTGAGTCTGTACTTTATAAAAGAGCAGGAAAAACCTCAAATGAAACAAATATTGAAATATTAAAAAAAAAAAGCCTACATAATTCTGCAAAAAAAAAACCAACAACAACAACAACAGGCTCAATTTTGTATGTGTGTGTGGAAGGGGGCTAGTGGAGGATGCTTTCTGTGAACCAAAATCTGGAAGTCAACAAAGAAAGAATGGAAAAAAATATGCTTTCTAAACATTGACTTCCAAGTGTGGCAAACCAAAACCTTAAAGACTAAAGAAAATGATAAACTGAGAAAAATATTTGGAGATCATATCATGGTCTCAGAGCTAATTAATCTCTCTATTAGATAAAGTGCTCTATAAATTAATAACACAAAGACCAGCAACTCAGTAGAAAAGTTAAGTATAGGAAGATACAGTTTGCAAACAAAGAAATACAAATGGCCTTTAAATGGATACGATGTCTCATCTCACACTCTTTAAAAAAAGGCATGCAAATGTAAAATATATATTGAGATATGGTTTGCATATCAGACTGGCAAAATTTCAACAGTGTGAAAACTCACTCTGTTGGTAAAACTCTCATATACTGTTGGATAGAGAGCAAAATAAAACAATTCCTAGGAAGGGCAATCAACAACATCAAGTATGTGTGAACATATTCTCTGATCAAAATTTTGACCCACCTTTCAGGAAATTGCTCTGCAGTTACAGCTGCAAGTGAGTGAAGCCGATACATCTGCAACTTTGTAGTAAAAGAAGACTGACAGCATCTATGAGACTATTCACAGAAGCTTGGTTTAGTAGCTGACACTTCCATGCAGTGGGATATTCAGTTCAGTTGCTCAGTCGTGTCCAACTCTGCGACCCCATGAATCACAGCATGCCAGGCCTCCTTGTCCATCACCAACCTCTCGGAGTTTACCCAAACTCATGTCCATCGAGTCAATGATGCCATCCAGCCATCTCATCCTCTGTCGTCCCCTTCTCCTCCTGCCCCCAATCCCTCCCAGCATCAGGGTCTTTTCCAATGACTCAACTCATGAGGTGGCCAAAGTATTGGAGTTTCAGCTTTAGCATCAGCCCTTCCAATGAACACCCAGGACTGATCTCCTTTAGGATGGACTGGTTGGATCTTCTTGCAGTCCGAGGGACTCTCAAGAGTCTTCTCCAACACCACAGTTCAAAAGCAACAATTCTTCAGCACTCAGCTTTCTTTATAGTCTAACTCTCACATCCATACTGGAAAAACCATAGCCTCGACTAGACAGACTTCTGTTGGCAAAGTAATGTCTCTGCTTTTGAATATGCTGTCTAGGTTGGTCACAACTTTCCTTCCAAGCAGTAAGCATCTTTTAATTTCATGGCTGCAATCATCATCTGCAGTGATTTTGGAGCCCCCCAAAATAAAGTCTGACACTGTTTCCCCATCTATTTCCCATGAAGTAATAGGACCAGATGCCATGATCTTAGTTTTCTGAATGTTGAGCTTTAAGCCAACATTTTCACTCTCCTCTTTCACCTTCATCAAGAGACTCTTTAGCTCCTCTTCACTTTCTGCCATAAGAGTGGTGTCATCTGCATATCTGAGGTTATTGATATTTCTCCCAGCAGTCTTGATTCCAGCCTGTGCTTCTTCCAGCCCAGCATTTCTCATGATGTCCTCTGCATATAAGTTAAATAAGCAGGGTGACAATATACAGCCTTGACGTACTCCTTTTCCTATTTGGAACCAGTCTGTTGTTCCATGTCCAGTTCTAGCTGTTGCTTCCTGACCTGCATATAGGTTTCTCAAGAGGCAGGTTAGGTGGTCTAGTATTCCCATCTCTTTCAGAATTTTCCACAGTTTATTGTGATCCACACAGTCAAAGGCTTATTTACCTCCAAAAATCATGATGCAGCTCTATATGTTATGACATGGAAGGCTCATTAAAGTATTTCATTAAGGGACCTGCTGTATTGCACAGGGAGCTCTACTCACTACTCTGAGTATATGAGAAAAGAATCTACAGTAACAAAGACTGGATATACGTACATGTATAACTGAGTCACTTTGCTGTACACCTGAAACAGCATTAAAAATCAACTATACGTCAACAGAAATTTTTTTAAAAGTATTTCGTTAAATGTAAATACAAATTATAGAATAACAACAGCTGTCATCTTTTGTAAGAAAAGGAGAAAAATAAAAATATTTAATTTTTTGAGTTCGCACAAACAGTGGAAAAATTCACAAGACAATAATGGAAGCAGGAGGGTGGGGTGGTGGATGCGAACAGGCCTGAAAGTACTATTTGCAGATACACCTCACCAAAGTTCCTCTATAACAGTGATTGAAATCAAAGTGTGCTGTGCTAAGTTGTCTCAGTCATGTCCGACTCTGTGCGGCCCCATGGACTGTAGCCTGCCAGGCTCCACTGTCCGTGAGATTCTCCAGGTAAGAACAGTGGAGTGGGTTGCCTTGCCCTCCTATAGGGGATCTTCCTGACCCAAGGATCAAACCTGCGTTGCGCAGGTCTCCTGCACTGCAGGCAGTTTCTTTACCATCTGAGTTATTACCAGGGAAGCCCCAGTCAAAGTGCAGTACTATTCAAAACACGAGAAAACTTTGGTGTTTGTGAGTACTTTTCCTTTACATGTTTTCAGCACCTTTCAAAGTCCTGTACCCTGCCCCCATTCAAAAAACAGGGCTTAGCAAATACAAGTCAAGTGATAGGGTTGGGCCAAAACCACTGACATCTAGGAGGCCAGACATTAGGTGGCAAAGTCCACTCTGCAGGCAAGGGCTTTTCAGAAGAGCATTTACTACAACAGGTCTCTGAAGATGAAAGAAGCCAGCCTTTTAATTTTACTGGATCATTCAATTTCTATAAATATTCTCTTCCAATTAAGTCAATGAATTTCCATTTCTTTGCAGCCCATGCTTTTAAGCCACATTCAAGATGTTTGCCATCCAGTGTTTTTCACTCCATGGCACTCTCCTCCCACTTTTGTTTTAATAAATAAACAATCAACAGAAGCACCTAATTATAGACTTCAGAACATAAAATTCCCTAGCTCAGACCAAGAATGACACCCGCCCCCGCACCTCTCAGACCTGTCTTTTCTCTAATTCAAAAACCAGGAAACATCTTTTGATACTGTACAAAGTACAACATATAGAATATACAAATAAGTCAGAGTAACCAAATTTTTAATACCTTCATGCCTCCCTGAAGAGATGCTCGTTTTTATATAATCCCTGAAGTATCTTATTTTAAAATCATCTCTATATTCAGACTGTTGTTGAATAAAATTTATAAAGTAAATATAAACTTCAATTGGTAGTTACCAGAGATAAGGGGAGGGGGGAGGAGGAATTGGATGAAGGCAGTCAAAAGGTATAAACTTCCAGTTATAAATAAATAGTTAGGAGAGTGAAGTCGCTCAGTTGTGTCCGACTCTTTGCGACCCCATGGACCGTAGCCTATCAGGTCTTCTGTTCGTGGGATTTTCCAGGCAATAGTACTGGAGTGGAATTGCCATTTTCTTCTTCAAGGGATCTTCCCGACCCAGGGATCGAACCCAGGTCTCCCACATTGTAGACAGATGCTTTACCGTCTGAGCCACCAGAGAAGTCCTCAAGGATATAATGTACAATATAAGAGAAATATAATTAACACTGCTGCAGGTTAAGTCTGAAAGTTAAGAGTGCACATCCTGAGTGCTCCTCATCTGCCAAGTGCGCTAACTTGCTTCAGTTGTGTCCTACTCTTTGCAACCCTATGGACCATAGCCTGCCACTGTCCATGGGGTTCTCCTCCTCCAGCAGATCTTCCTGACCCAGGGATCAAACCCACGTCTCCTTGTCTCCTGCATGGGCAAGCAAGTTCTTTACCAGTAGCCCCACCAACTCGTCTTTCTTTTCTTCTCTTTTGCATATATACGAGATGACAAATGCTCACTAAACTCGTGGTAATCATTTGATGACGTAGTCAGTCAAATCACTATACTGTAGACCTTAAACTTACATGGTGCTGCATGTCAATAACATTTCTGCAAAATTTGAAGAAAAACAAAACCTAAAGTTAATAGGAACCTTATATATAGAAATGTTGTAGAAAATTTTTAAAAATAAAAACANCGTCTCCTTGTCTCCTGCATGGGCAAGCAAGTTCTTTACCAGTAGCCCCACCAACTCGTCTTTCTTTTCTTCTCTTTTGCACATATACGAGATGACAAATGCTCACTAAACTCGTGGTAATCATTTGATGACGTAAGTCAGTCAAATCGCTATACTGTACACCTTAAACTTACATGGTGCTACATGTCAATAACATTTCTGCAAAATTTGAAGAAAAACAAAAACTAAAGTTAATAGGAACCTTACATATGGAAATGTTGTAGAAAATTTTTAAAAATGAAAACGNCAAATCGCTATACTGTACACCTTAAACTTACATGGTGCTACATGTCAATAACATTTCTGCAAAATTTGAAGAAAAACAAAAACTAAAGTTAATAGGAACCTTACATATGGAAATGTTGTAGAAAATTTTTAAAAATAAAAACAAACACATTTATTACTCTGGCCACACGTCAAGGCACTAGAGTTACAGTTCTGACTCTGTGTCACACATCAGTGAAAGAAAACAAGTCAGCTGACCTTTCCTGCATGGGCTCTCAGCGGCAGGAACCTACAAAAGGGCCTTTATCAGCAAGCACAGACCTGGCCACTGCACAACACTCCCTGGAGAACCAATGATCATTTCCCGGGAGGTGTTTCTAGGCTGTGCACAGAGAGTGCTCCTGACAACCAAACCAAAAAAAAAAAAAAAAAACCACCAGAAACAAAGCACCTACTCCACAAACTAGCTTTCCAGCATCTCTTGCTCAATTTCTACAATTGTTACCTGTAATCTACTTGGAATTGTTACCTGTAATCTACTTGGAAAAACAGAATGGGGTTGGACAAGTGAAAGACCTTTCACTTCAACCCTAAAGATGGAAATCTGAGGAAAATCCTATCCACTGTGTCATCAGGAAATGGATTAGAAAGACCCAAGGACAGCATCAAGAACTACCCATTTCCTAACCCTCGATATGGCCCTAAATTGTTGTGTGACAGGGGGCACGTCACCGCTCCTCTCTGGGCCTCTATGTGCTCATCTCCAGAAGGTGGCAGTGGTACTTGAGGTCTCACAGAGGTCTTCCCCAGCATCCTCCAGCAGAGACGGGAACTCCACGTTGCTTAATTCCACGAACTTACTCTGCCACAAATAAATTATGGTGACGACAGGGGCTTCTGTTGCTTTACAATGAATGAGCGTGTTGGAACCCAGCTCATGCGCAGAGTGACTTCACGGCCTAATCCTTTCGACTGCTGACTCCCGATTATGCAGCAGTCTCTGCATGAGATGACATAATATAAAAATAAATTCTCTATTTCATCCTGTCCCTTCCCCTTGGATGTTGGATCAGTACAAATCACTGACACTCAGGAAAAAGTATCCCAGAAGATTGCTGTGGGTCTCTGTCGGGGGCAGTGGAGGAACTGCCTCTTTGAGGGGCCCAAGCAGAGAAGGCAGTGGCTTGGCTGGTCAGATGTAAAGCAAACGGCAGGACCTATTCGGCTCTGCTACTGTGAGGTTCTTTCTCTCTCTCTCACACACCCCCAATAACGCAGTACTGCTTAGCTCATTTGTCCCATGGGCAAAAAACCTCACAAGAGAGCCTGGGCCCTTCCCCCAAGTTTGTCAAAAGCTGCAGAACACCAAGGCTGGTCCTGTTCCCCTTCCAATGGCATTCAAGACGGCATGGAGGGTCCTCTCTCCTCTGTGCTCTGAGGACCTCCCTGTTTTCTCTGGAGCCACAGCTAATACAATATATTAATCTAACTTATCACACTACATCCCGATATTAGCCAAGGAAGACACTTTTAAAAACTAATGTCTTCTGGGTCCAAGGTGGCCGCGTTTCTTTATAACGACGCAGTCAACCAGTGATGTTTTATAAAGCTGCCTTTTTTGGCATGAAGGTTTATTTGTTCTTAAACTTTCTAGGTTTTATATATATATATATAGAGAGAGAGACAGACAGACAGACAGAAAGAGACAGAAAGTCGTCCATCCTGTCAAAAATAAGACAAAGGGAAGGTTACAAATCTCATTTTTTGTTTCCTAATCCAGAAACAGGTATTTTACATCAGGGGTCAGTAATGTGTCCAGCTTAGGCACTGCCCATGGTATTACCCAACTCCTGTATGTGTGTCAAGGGGGTGTTTCTTGAACTTTCAGGAGTAAGTTCCTAAACTTTTGGTGAAATAATTATAGTTAACATGCACCGAGCCTCTGCTGAAAGTTGGATTGGGGTGTTCAAAATTATTATTTCATCTTTCCTGAACTCCTATGGCACAGATGAGCAAACAATGGCAAAGTGAGCAGCCACCTGAACCCGTCTTTTAAGTCCCAGAAGCTGTCTTTCTAATACCCAATTTCCCACCAAGAGTGGATGAGAAAACAAAGTCCTTGGCTCTGAGAAGCCTGGATTGCAAGATATACCATCGTTTCATAAATGAACGGAGAGATCAATGGTAAGAGGCAGATAACATCTGCCAAAAAATGTCATGTCTTGGAAAATGGAGAAAATACACTGATTCTCACACTAAAGTGACAACTCATGATGACCCGTTCCCCACTTCCTGCCCTGATTGAGGAGGAACCTGAGGTTCAAAAGGCTGTGATTTGACCAAGGGTTCAAGGAGTGGCAGGACCGAGGCAGTTCAGCTCCAAAAAACACGCACCTATTATGTGGCAGAAACTAGGCTAGACCCGGGTCCCGTGTGATACCTGCCTCCGGGGAACTTAGCATCAGAATGAAAGCTCAGAGGTCCTGACGCTACGATCTGGCCATAAACTACACCCATTCATGACTCAGGGTGACTTTCCAAGGCCTTTAGATGGACTCTGCAACATCTCCTCAGACCTAGTAGAGAGCCTTGAATTGAACAGTTAAGAAAGAAAATGTGTTTTCTCTGTTCTTTTTGTTTTGTCTTTTGACGTAACATTTCATTTCCAAGGGTCTTGCTGCCACTGGGTGAGGATGTGAACAACGTGNTTAAGAAAGAAAATGTGTTTTCTCTGTTCTTTTTGTTTTGTCTTTTGACGTAACATTTCATTTCCAAGGGTCTTGCTGCCACTGGGTGAGGATGTGAACAACGTGGGCAGAACTGCCAGGATGGCACCCACTGTTTTCCTGCCTTTTCTTCTGGAATCAGTCACAATAAGGAACTGACATACAAGGGGATAAAGAGAAACAGACCCATGACTTGGACAGGTGGAGATGGAAACTAACATTTTTTGAGGGCTACTAGGGATCATACTAGAAACTCAATGTTCTTGTTTTGTGAAGGGATGAACTAAGAGATGGATAAACCTTTAAACTGTTCAGGTGGCGCAGCTGGTAAAGAATCTGCCTGTTGATGCAGGAGACACAGGTTCGATCCCTGGCTTCGGAAGATCCCCTGAAGTAGGAAATGGCAATCCACTCCAGTATGCTTGCCTGAAAAGTCCCAGGGAGCCTGGTGGAGGCTACAGTCTGTGGGGTCACAGAGAGGTTGACACCACTGAGCACGTACTGGCTGGCTTAATCTGTTCAAGGTGTCAACTACGCAACTCTTCTGCAAAACACACTGGACATTTCAAAGGTCTTAATGAAGCTTATTTCACAGAGGCTGAACTTGTGATGAAGCATGAGTATCTAATATTAAAAATCTCTTTGCGAGACTTCCCTGGTGGTTTAGTGGTTAGAACTCCACACTCCCAGTACAGGGGGCCACCAGTTCAATCCCTGACCTGGGAACTAAGATCATGCATGCTGCAACACCTACTCCTCCTCCCCCACCACAAAATACCTCTTTGCTCGAAAGTACCGTATCAAATCATAAATGTGTGGTACAGGACACCACAGGGAAGACATTAATGTGTCTTCAAAGGTACAAGGCACTTTTATCTCAACAAAACTTACAAGCTAAACAATGATCAAATAGTTGATAGGAAATTAAACGGAAATAAATAAAATAACTACTAACTTTTAACTTATGGAAGACATGCAATATTAGTACACTGTAGTCCACTAGACTCCTCTGTCCCTGGGATTTTTCCAGGCAAGAATACTGGAGTGGGTTGCCATTCCCTTCTCCAGGGGATCTTGCCAACCCAGGGATTAAATCCAGGTCTCTTGAATTGCTGGTGGATTCTTTATTATCTGAGCTACCAGGGACGCCCATATTGTAGCTTAGCTGTGTCTGACTCTTTGCGACCCCATGGGCTATACAGTCCTTTGAATTCTCCAGGCCAGAATACCGGAGTGGGTAGCTTTTCCCTTCTTCAGGGGATCTTCCCAACTCAGGGATTGAACCCAGGTTCCACATTGCAGGCAGATTCTTTACCAGCTGAGCCACCAGAGAAGCCCAAGAATATTGGTGTGGATAGTCTATCCCTTCTCCAGTGGATCTTCCTGGCCTGGGAATCAAACCAGGGTGTCCTGTACTGCAGGCAGATTCTTGATCAACTGAGCTATCAGGGAAGCGCCTATATTAGTACACACACAGTCAAATAATTTCCATAGACAATAAAGCCATGGGAATTCACACAGACTGAGAGAGCATCTGAAGCACTACAGTTTTCAAAAAACGTTATCCCAAATCCCTGGGGATAAGGGGGATTATCCTCATACTGGGGATTCCAAATGAAGAAAAGTGTATATTTGTAAAGTGTGAGGGTATGGGGAAATGAGTTGTGATATGGGACGGTTATGTCCATATCCAGCATAGTAATCCAGGAAGAGAAAAAGAGTGAGGACCCAAAAAGGATAAGGCTACAGAGAGAGTCAAAAATGAAAGCAGAGGTCTCTGCCCCCACTCAGCCTACACAGCTCCCACCACAGATGGTGGTACCCAGTCTACACTGGCCTTTCCCACATCATACCCCCAAGGGAATGTGGGCAGGTCCAGCTTTCCTCATTGATAGCCATGCTCATTTCTTCATCTGCCAAAAAAAAAAAAATGGTGCTCAAGCTACCTACTTCATGCAAATGTGTCAAAGGTTACAATATAAAAGGTTTCATAGGTTTACAATAGCTAGACATGGAAGCAACCTAGATGTCCAACAGCAGACGAATGGATAAGGAAGTTGTGTTATATACACACAATGGAATATTACCCAGCTATGATAAAGAACTCATTTGAATCAGTTCTAGTGAGGTGGATGACACTGGAGCCTATTATACAGAGTGAAGTCAGTCAGAAACAAAAACACCAGTACAGTATATTAACACATATATATGCACTTTAGAAAGAAATGATGACCCTATATGCAAGACAGCAAAAGAGACATAGATGTGAAGAACTGACTTATGGACTATGTGGGAGAAGGAGAGGGTGGGATGATTTGAGAGAACAGCATTGAGACATGTACATTACCAAATGTAAAACAGATGACCAGTGCAAATTCAATGCATGAAGCAGGGCATCCAGAGCTAGTGCTCTGAGACAACCCAGAGGGATGGGATGGGGAGGGAGTTGGGAGGAGCTTTCAGGATGGGAGACACATGTACACCCATGGCTGATTCATGTTGATGTATGGCAAAAACCACCATAATATTGTAAAGCAATTAACCTTCAATTAAAATAAATGAATTTTAAAAATCATTTGTTTTTCTCATATATCAAAATAAAATAATAAATCTTTCAGTTCAGTTCAGTCGCTCAGTCATGTCTGACTCTTTGCAACCCCATGAATTGCAGAACACCAGGCCTGCCTGTCTATCACCAACTCCTGGAGTTAACCAAACTCATGTCCATCGAGTTGGTGATGCCATCCAGCCATCTCATCCTCTGTCGTCCCCTTCTCCTCCTGCCCCTAATCCCTGCCAGCATCAGAGTCTTTTCCAATGAGTCAGCTCTTCACATGAGGTAGCCAAAGTATTGGAGTTTCAGCTTCAACATCAGTCCTTCCAATGAACACCTAGGACCAATCTCCTTTATAATGGACTGATTGGATCTCCTTGCAGTCCAAGGGACTCTTAAGAGTCTTCCCCAACACACAGTTTAAAAGCATCAATTCTTCAGTGCTCAGCTTTCTTCACAGTCCAACTCTCACATCCATACATGACCACTGCAAAAACCATAGCCTTGACT
>SJYW01031746.1:176505-201674 GCA_006410735.1 Raphicerus campestris | reverse complement strand
TGGTGAAATAATTATAGTTAACATGCACCGAGCCTCTGCTGAAAGTTGGATTGGGGTGTTCAAAATTATTATTTCATCTTTCCTGAACTCCTATGGCACAGATGAGCAAACAATGGCAAAGTGAGCAGCCACCTGAACCCATCTTTTAAGTCCCAGAACCTGTCTTTCTAATACCCAATTTCCCACCAAGAGTGGATGAGAAAACAAAGTCCTTGGCTCTGAGAAGCCTGGATTGCAAGATATACCATCGTTTCATAAATGAACGGAGAGATCAATGGTAAGAGGCAGATAACATCTGCCAAAAAATGTCATGTCTTGGAAAATGGAGAAAATACACTGATTCTCACACTAAAGTGACAACTCATGATGACCCGTTCCCCACTTCCTGCCCTGATTGAGGAGGAACCTGAGGTTCAAAAGGCTGTGATTTGACCAAGGGTTCAAGGAGTGGCAGGACCAAGGCAGTTCAGCTCCAAAAAACACGCACCTATTATGTGGCAGAAACTAGGCTAGACCCGGGTCCCGTGTGATACCTGCCTCCGGGGAACTTAGCATCAGAATGAAAGCTCAGAGGTCCTGACGCTACGATCTGGCCATAAACTACACCCATTCATGACTCAGGGTGACTTTCCAAGGCCTTTAGATGGACTCTGCAACATCTCCTCAGACCTAGTAGAGAGCCTTGAATTGAACAGTTAAGAAAGAAAATGTGTTTTCTCTGTTCTTTTTGTTTTGTCTTTTGACGTAACATTTCATTTCCAAGGGTCTTGCTGCCACTGGGTGAGGATGTGAACAACGTGGGCAGAACTGCCAGGATGGCACCCACTGTTTTCCTGCCTTTTCTTCTGGAATCAGTCACAATAAGGAACTGACATACAAGGGGATAAAGAGAAACAGACCCATGACTTGGACAGGTGGAGATGGAAACTAACATTTTTTGAGGGCTACTAGGGATCATACTAGAAACTCAATGTTCTTGTTTTGTGAAGGGATGAACTAAGAGATGGATAAACCTTTAAACTGTTCAGGTGGCGCAGCTGGTAAAGAATCTGCCTGTTGATGCAGGAGACACAGGTTCGATCCCTGGCTTCGGAAGATCCCCTGAAGTAGGAAATGGCAATCCACTCCAGTATGCTTGCCTGAAAAGTCCCAGGGAGCCTGGTGGAGGCTACAGTCTGTGGGGTCACAGAGAGGTTGACACCACTGAGCACGTACTGGCTGGCTTAATCTGTTCAAGGTGTCAACTACGCAACTCTTCTGCAAAACACACTGGACATTTCAAAGGTCTTAATGAACCTTATTTCACAGAGGCTGAACTTGTGATGAAGCATGAGTATCTAATATTAAAAATCTCTTTGCGAGACTTCCCTGGTGGTTTAGTGGTTAGAACTCCACACTCCCAGTACAGGGGGCCACCAGTTCAATCCCTGACCTGGGAACTAAGATCATGCATGCTGCAACACCTACTCCTCCTCCCCCACCACAAAATACCTCTTTGCTCGAAAGTACCGTATCAAATCATAAATGTGTGGTACAGGACACCACAGGGAAGACATTAATGTGTCTTCAAAGGTACAAGGCACTTTTATCTCAACAAAACTTACAAGCTAAACAATGATCAAATAGTTGATAGGAAATTAAACGGAAATAAATAAAATAACTACTAACTTTTAACTTATGGAAGACATGCAATATTAGTACACTGTAGTCCACTAGACTCCTCTGTCCCTGGGATTTTTCCAGGCAAGAATACTGGAGTGGGTTGCCATTCCCTTCTCCAGGGGATCTTGCCAACCCAGGGATTAAATCCAGGTCTCTTGAATTGCTGGTGGATTCTTTATTATCTGAGCTACCAGGGACGCCCATATTGTAGCTTAGCTGTGTCTGACTCTTTGCGACCCCATGGGCTATACAGTCCTTTGAATTCTCCAGGCCAGAATACCGGAGTGGGTAGCTTTTCCCTTCTTCAGGGGATCTTCCCAACTCAGGGATTGAACCCAGGTTCCACATTGCAGGCAGATTCTTTACCAGCTGAGCCACCAGAGAAGCCCAAGAATATTGGTGTGGATAGTCTATCCCTTCTCCAGTGGATCTTCCTGGCCTGGGAATCAAACCAGGGTGTCCTGTACTGCAGGCAGATTCTTGATCAACTGAGCTATCAGGGAAGCGCCTATATTAGTACACACACAGTCAAATAATTTCCATAGACAATAAAGCCATGGGAATTCACACAGACTGAGAGAGCATCTGAAGCACTACAGTTTTCAAAAAACGTTATCCCAAATCCCTGGGGATAAGGGGGATTATCCTCATACTGGGGATTCCAAATGAAGAAAAGTGTATATTTGTAAAGTGTGAGGGTATGGGGAAATGAGTTGTGATATGGGACGGTTATGTCCATATCCAGCATAGTAATCCAGGAAGAGAAAAAGAGTGAGGACCCAAAAAGGATAAGGCTACAGAGAGAGTCAAAAATGAAAGCAGAGGTCTCTGCCCCCACTCAGCCTACACAGCTCCCACCACAGATGGTGGTACCCAGTCTACACTGGCCTTTCCCACATCATACCCCCAAGGGAATGTGGGCAGGTCCAGCTTTCCTCATTGATAGCCATGCTCATTTCTTCATCTGCCAAAAAAAAAAAATGGTGCTCAAGCTACCTACTTCATGCAAATGTGTCAAAGGTTACAATATAAAAGGTTTCATAGGTTTACAATAGCTAGACATGGAAGCAACCTAGATGTCCAACAGCAGACGAATGGATAAGGAAGTTGTGTTATATACACACAATGGAATATTACCCAGCTATGATAAAGAACTCATTTGAATCAGTTCTAGTGAGGTGGATGACACTGGAGCCTATTATACAGAGTGAAGTCAGTCAGAAACAAAAACACCAGTACAGTATATTAACACATATATATGCACTTTAGAAAGAAATGATGACCCTATATGCAAGACAGCAAAAGAGACATAGATGTGAAGAACTGACTTATGGACTATGTGGGAGAAGGAGAGGGTGGGATGATTTGAGAGAACAGCATTGAGACATGTACATTACCAAATGTAAAACAGATGACCAGTGCAAATTCAATGCATGAAGCAGGGCATTCAAAGCTAGTGCTCTGAGACAACCCAGAGGGATGGGGTGGAGAGGGGGGTGGGAGGGGCGTTTGGGACCAGGGGACACACGTGGACCCATGGCTGATTCATGTTGATGTATGGCAAAAACCTCCACAATACTGTAAAGTAACTAGCCTCCAATTAAATACATTAATTTTAAAAATCAATGTAAATTTTTATTGACTAATTTAAAATTTAATTTTAAGAAGTCTCAGATTTCCATAAAAATGATTATTTGGCAAACCTACATGAAAGGCTTTATCTGCATTGATGAAGGAAAAGAATCATGTCCAAATATAAGTGCACACACACACACAAACACATATGCAGTTGAAGGTGTCATAGCATTTCAAATAATTCTAAAGTTGGCTTAGTTTACTGTTACTAATTATAAAAAGGTGTAAAAAGTTGAAGGTTATGGAGACTCAAATAATTCTCACCTTTGCTTGAAGAAATGAAAAGTACAGAAGTTACCAAGATAATTGGTAAAATAATATCTGACATGTGAGGAGCCTTTCCTTTGGGTAAGCAGCACAAGATAAATTTTTCATTTAGATGACCCAGCAGCTATTAAGATGGATACCGAGAGAATGAAAAGACTGGAAAGTAGGCTGCTTCTGGAGGGAGGGGGAGCCTTTGCCATGTGGCTCCCTTTACAGTGGAGAACTCAGACCACAGCACCCACAGCTAGGCCCCAGGAAGCCTTCCTACACCTCACAAACAGGCCTCCGTGTCCAACCAGGTAACGACACGACAAAAATGCTCCTTTCCCCAGTCACAGCCAGCTCACCAGATAGTAACAACAGTTACTCATGGGAAACCCAGTGAGGAATGAGGCCTGGTGAGCAAAGGCTTGTGCAAGGCTCGTGGGAATGTAGAAAACGACCTCTGTGGAAAACAGCTCAGCGGTTCCTCTAAAAGTTAAACATGGAAATGCTGTACGATCCAGCAATCCCACTGCTGGATCTACACCCAAAGGGATTGAAAGCAGCAACTAAGATATTTCTACACCAGTGTTCATAGCAGGATTATTCACAATAGCTCAAAGATGGAAACAACAGTCTGTTGAAAGATGAACAGATAAACAACGGGTGTATTATGTACACCATGGAATATTATTCAGCCATAAAAAGGAGTAAAATCTTGATACATGTTACAACATGGATGTACCTCAAAGACACTAGGCAAAGTGAAATAAGGCAGACACAGACGGACAAATAGTCTATCATTCCACTTGTATGAGGCACTCACAGTAGTCAAGTTCAAAGACAGTAAGTACAACAGTGGTTACGAGGGACTAGGGGGTGGGGGGTGTGAGGAGTTACTGTGTGGCAGGTAGCAATTTCTATTAGAGATGGAGAAAAAAATCCTGGAATTAGTGGTGATGGCTGTACAACATTATAAATGTACTTAAAGTCACTGAATTATACACCTAAAAATGACAGATGTTATGTGATATATATCTTACCACAATAAAACAAACTAAATAAATAAAGATTCCTAAAGGATTGCTCGCCCCTGCAGTTCCTTGCCTGGTGTGGGCTTCACTGGATTGCCGGGTCTCCCCACCCCTACCCCTGACCACTTTCCCTCTCCTTGACCATCTGTACACAGTGAGATATCCATTGAAATTACTCCTGGCAGAAGTAGGCGGAAATAAATTTGAGTTAAAGCAGCTTTGTGATCCTCCAGCCTGTTGTTCCACTGTGAGCTCCAGCGTGTGACTTCCCAGTCCAGAGGAAAAGAACGCATTTCTAACGAGTTTTCACAGAGACGGTAACTACCAACACTTAAGATCATTATGGAAAGAAAACTTCAGTGTCTTCACTGGTTTCCAGAGAGCAGACCAAATCCCAACTAAGAAAAACGGCCTTTTTGTACTGGTGTCACTGACTTCCTACCAAGAAGCCTGAGAGACAGAGGCGAAGCCTTGAAGGGTGTAGATGGTTTTTGCTCTCCTGACGGGCAGGGGAGGGGGGCTAAATTTTCCCTTCTCTTTTTTGGACAGATGGACATATAACTCTCATGATAGGCAGTAAGCTAGGGCTAAGGTAAAAACTCATAGCAAAGAAACCAAAACAAAACAGCAACCACTTGCTTCTACTGAATAATTCTACAGGAAAGTTCAATGTAAGATAATAGTGACACTATTAACCTAGGTTATTATAATTAAATAAAAATAATTCATTATTACCATTTATTTGATAGTAATATCTCTGCCACAAAATATTCACTGGTTAAGTGTTTGTGGAATGATGAATACAACTCCCTCCAATGAAAGATGAGTTCAAAATCTCTGAAGCCTATAGTTAAATAATGTGACTACATCCTTGATGCACAGTGACGGAAGTTCAGAAAGTGAGATGAAGGGTCCTGATAGCACAAAATGTGTTTTTTAAATTTTACTTCTTTATATTTATTCTGCTTATCTTATCATTATAACTGAGTTTCATTCTATTTATTTGACTGCACCAGATCTTAGTTATAGCATGCAGGATCTTCAGTCTTCATTGGGGCATATGGGATTTTTAGTTGGGGTGTATGGGATCTGGTTCCCTGACCGAGGATCAAACCCAGGCCCCCCTGCAATGGGAGCTTGGAGTCTCAACCACTGGACCCATTCATAATGTTTTGATAAGGGGATTTCACAGAAGTCCCCATTCATAATGTTTTGATAAGGGGATTTCACAGCAACAGGTGAAGTATTGGGCAGAGAACACCCAGGCTAGGTGTATGACTCACTGCTTTCTCTACTGGAGTTTGTAAACAAAATACAAATATACAGAAAGCATGGGTCATAAAGTATTTTCATTACATATGCTTAAGCAGGATGAGGTTTGTGAGAGGTCAATGAAACGTGAATTTTTTAAAGACTTTTTTTGGAAGTGGACCATTTTAAAAGTTTATATTGAATTTGTTACCATATTGCTTCTGTTTTTTTGTTTTGCCTTGGNCACTGGAGTTTGTAAACAAAATACAAATATACAGAAAGCATGGGTCATAAAGTATTTTCATTACATATGCTTAAGCAGGATGAGGTTTGTGAGAGGTCAATGAAACGTGAATTTTTTAAAGACTTTTTTTGGAAGTGGACCATTTTAAAAGTTTATATTGAATTTGTTACCATATTGCTTCTGTTTTTTTGTTTTGCCTTGGTTTGAGTGTTTTGGTCCTGAGGCATGCAGGGTCTTAGCTCTCTGACCAAGGGTCAAACCTGCACCCCTCCACATTTTTTTAAGAAAAAAAAAAAGGAGGAACAAAAGATGGGTACAGATGGACCCATCACTACATTGGTAATCAGTTAAAAGTATGTGGAAAGAACTTCAGGATTCAAATCAGATCCAACAGAGAAATGGGCAAATAAATTAAGACTTAACATACACACCAACAAAATGAAACATGTGAGTAAGCGTCTTCCTCCCTCTTGAGAAGGCAGCTTGCTCTGTCAACCCACGTGGAAGGGTGGTGTCTACATTCTAGAATTCAGTTCAAAATTTCAGCCATTTTACATTTGTTTTCACATTGACAAAGCAGCTCTTTGCTGCTACTTATTTATAATTTAATTCCCCTGATGGTTCTAAAAACAAGGGAAGAAATATTTTCAAACAAAAATCATTATTTATACAGCTGGAGTTTCCATTTAGTTAGGAAAATTAGTAGAAAAATATTTGGTCAGAATGTGAGATAAGTTTTGAATATTTCACAAAAATCTCAGACCATCAACTTCCAAATCTCTTTTATTGTGTGTCTATCCCAGAGCCAACAAGGGAACCCCCAAATCAACTAAATTCATGGGTTCTCATCTGGGCAACTCCTTTGGCAAGAGATGGGGGACCTTTGAATCAGTCGCAAAAATAGCTCAATTAAAATACCATTCTAATATGTAGTTTGGTTTTGTCTGAAAATGGAAACCAGCAACTTGCTTGCATGAGTAAACAAGACAATTGCTCAGGCTGGGGTCTACAGAACAGAGAGCAGAGGAGACAGCTGGGAATTATCTGGCTAACTTAACCAGATAACTCATGCCTAAAAATTCACTCTGGTGCCCAAATTGCCCAGATTGGTTATATTCATAGAAGAACAAAAAGTGCGATTACCAGATCTCCTTCCAATCTGTGTTGCCTAGGTGGGCTGTTTTAAAGTGATGCTCTTATCACAAACCATACTCAGTTCTCCACTTCCCAGTGGAGAGCAAGCTAGGATTTTCACAGTCTAAGTTTGAACATTTGCTTCACGTCAAATGAAACAAAAATTTAAGACAGGTGGAAGGACTGACAAGTTGCACCAGAGGTATTACTTTGAGTGCATACGCCTTGAGACAAAGGCCAGATCCAGAGAGATGCTAGCATTCCCAGCATCTAGAAATCTAATGGGAAAAGATACTTAAAGTAAAAAACAGAGAAAAAGCATTTGTATTGATTATGCAAATTAGGGTGAGCAAAATTTGAAAACATGACTACCTTTATGCTTATTCAGCACTTTATACTTTTACAAAGCTTTTCACAACTAATCCTCACACTATGGAGGGTAAATTGGGTATTATTATCCCCATTTTATGGATTAAGAACACAGGGCTCTCAGATTTGCTGAAGAGAAGCTAAGGTCGAAGCTGAAACTTGAACTCAAGTCTTCTGGATCCAAGTTTAGTGCCCTTTCCAACACACCATGCTAAGGGCTAAAGTTAACTTAAAGCAAATAAAAAGGATCACATTACCCAGTCAAATCTGTGGTATTCACCATCACAAATAATCCTAGGTCAACACATGTCATTAAATAAATCTTATAACCAAGCATGGCTGGGGAATACAGATGGCATGGGGAAGGTGGTAATGAAAAAAGCAGCATTCCCACTGGCTTTGTCTGACTCTGGGCAATCAATTTCTCTGACTCAGTTCTTAAGCAGTAAAACAAAAGTACTAAGTAGAGAATCTCCAAAGTCCTTTCAGTAGCAAGTCGGTTACCCAACTGAGTGGCTTCACTTTTTTCAGTTCATGCCTACTCAGAATTCCGTGTTGAATTTCTTTCCCTTCTGGATATTAGATGGTTCTCCAAGTCAGTCACTCTCCAGTCTCCCCAGCTAAATAGAATGTTGTTGCTGATGCTCTTTAGTTGCTAAGTCATGTCCGACTCTTTGGGACCCCATGGACTATAGCCCACCAGACTCCTCTGTCCATGGGGTTTTCCAGGCAAGAATACTGAAGTGCATTGCCATTTCCTTCTCCAGGGGATCTTCCCAACCCAGGGATCAAAACAGAAACTGGGTTATGAAATGCATTTTGCCAACTTTTGGCCAACCTAAGTAAAGCAATATATGAACACTGAAGAACCAACATTTTGAGAATCATCCAATGTTTTCTGTAGATTAGAATGCTGTTTCTTTTCCAAATTGGATTTGCATCAGCCAATTTTTATACTCTTCTGATAGAGCAAGGCTATCAGAAGCCAGAATAAGAACAGTCTTGCCCTAGAGAGAAGAATTGTTCCTTTAAAATTGATGCCATTTCAAAGGCTGATAAATGCTATTCAAAATGACCGGTCACCTGTAGCTGGCAATGACTGATGTTTCTTTCACTTTCCGTATCAGTTAGGTCCAACCAAGAGACTTCATTTTCTCGGTAGTACATCCCACCTGGGAGTGTTGATTTTTGATATTTTAAAAGGTGTGAAAGATTTCCTTGCCCCCTAAATGGACTTAATGGCTACAATTTTACGTAAGTCCATGTTAGAACTCTACTGGAATTCAAGGGCTTGAATTACAGTCACTGTGATCTCTTTACCTGCATGCTTCCCTACTCCTGCCTGGTCCTTTTGTTTAAGGGAGGGGGGAAAGGGCTGCTAATGAGAGAAAGCTCCTAATGCACAGAGAGAGGAAGAAAATCTAGAATTTCCATTCTACTGTAAATGTTCTAAGAGAAAACACAAATATTCCTTTTTCACAAAGGCACTTCTTTGGTGTATAATCTTAGTTTTGATAAAGTTATCTTTTTCCCCAGGGGAGGTTGAGAGGAACAAGAAAGCAAGGAAAGAAGGAGCTGTAATAACAATTGCTGAGACCCGAGTTCGATCCCTGGGTTGGGAAGATCCCCTGGAGAAGGGAATGGCAACCTACTCCAGTATTCTAGTATTCTTGCCTGGAGAATTCAATGGACAGAGGAGCCTTGCGGGCTATAGTCCATGGGGTCTCAGAGTTGGACATGACTGAGGGACTAACAACACTTTTATTATTCTAGAATAACAAAAGGAGCTCATTCTTCTTACCTCTGGGGCTGCTAAGTCACTTCAGTCGTGTCCAACTCTGTGCAACCCCATAGACGGCAGCCCACCGGTTCCACCGTCCCTGGGCCTGGTATCCCTTTAATTATGGTATTCAGCCAGTGCAATGAATGTTAGTAACACATATTGTCCCCTCTTTTTAATTTTTTTAAAAGTTAACAAACAGACTCAGTAAACTTTTAGTATGCTAAAAAGTCTGCTCTTGTTATCAAGTCAAAAAGTCCAAGCAATATTCAAGTCGCCACATATTCAGGGAGCACTATTAATTTTTTACATGACTTTGGGCAAGTTATAACCAACCTAGGTCTCAAGTTCTTCCTCTGTAAAATGGATCCACTAGTAAACTACTTCAAAGAGCTGTTGCTGGGAAGAACACATAAAAACCATCATGAAATATTCTGAAATAATCCAGTGGGATCTCACTCATCCACAGCGATGCCCACTAGCACATCAGTGCTGCACCGAGGGCTGGGGGCAGATGCCAGCTGTCCTGGCTCTGGCGCCATACTCCAGGGCTTTCTCCATGGGGTACGCCTGGAACTGGTCGCTCTCTAGGTTCCCCACCTCTCCTCCGTCTGCCAGGCTCTGACTGTGGGGATGTGCCTCTGCTGATTTTGAAGGGTGGAAGCCACTCGCTCTGCTCAGTGTGGCGCGAGACTGGTCCTCAGTGGTGTCATTCCAAGGATGCCCAGAGGCGTTAAAAAGTTTGCAGCAGTGAATGGGGTGTCCAGGCAGGGAAAGGATATTCAGCTACCTGGCCCCTTTCGGATCCTAAATGAGACCAAGAAGTGAAGCTTCCAAGGTATGACAGTTAAGCTGAATAAAAGGGCATTTTGGAAGAAACCTGCATTGCTCTATGTATTGTCTAGAGAAAGAACAAGCAGAACACTTTTGTTAACACTGAAGAATCCACTGATGCATTGAGGTGCTTTTTGTGGGTCTAAGAGGCTTCTTGCATGAGAAGTGAAACTGAGATGTATCACTGGTAATCTGTTCTTCTAACACCTTGACATCACAGTTTAAACTATATGTAAATATGTCACAGATTATTGTGTCTTCGGGTTCAGAGACTCCCAGATCTTAGTGACCAAACCACCCCCTAATTATATGGATCACAAACTGTTAAGTGACCAGTCCGAGGTTTCTTGGGTACTCTGCACCAAGTTCACCAGGATTCAAGCCTCGCGACCCTTGCTGGCATGCTCCTTTCTTTAGACCACAACAGAGACTTACTCATGGTTATTTTCCTTTAATAAATTCTTGCCACAAGTGAATTTAGGCTGTTTTTAATTAAGGTCTTAAACCAAAGGATCATTTGAAAGCTCTGTCCCTCCCACAAGGCAGGACAAGCTTGTTTTGACCAGCTGTCCTAAGATTTTTCTGCTCTATCATCAAAGCTTGCAATATCCTCTTACAGTCCTGTCAAGGTGAGTATATCTTCCAATCAAACTATGAGAAAAAAAGAATCTTTCACACAAGGTCCATCTTAAAATTACAAAAGATCTTGGGGGCTGGAAGAAGACTCAAGAAGAATCAGTAAGCCCAGAGCAGGGGACCATTTTTGATAGGAATTACTAACTATCCTAATTTAAGATAAAGTGATAGGACCCATTTTTGTTTTGTTTGTTTGACATAATTCCACTAAGGCTCTTAACTTCTTTTGTGCCAGGGGCTCCTTTAGTCTTCTGGGGAAGCCCATGTACACTTGCTCAGACTAATGTTTTTATATGCCTAAGATAAAATACAGCATCGGACCTTGCTTCTATCACCAGTCACATCCACAGCTGGGTATTGTTTTTGCTTTGGCTTCATCCCTTTATTCTTTCTGGAGTTATTTCTCCACTGATCTCCAGTAGCATATTGGGCACCTACTGACCTGGGGAGTTCCTCTTTCAGTATCCTATCATTTTGCTTTTTCATACTGTTCATGGGGGACACAACTGAGTGACTGAACTGAACTAAAGATAAAATACACAGGATCATAAAGGAAACACTGAGATAGATACAGCTACTCCAAATATTAAAAAGACATTTATGATACAGTAATTTGTGTGTTTTACTAAGCGGTCAATAATATCCAGTAGCAGGTCCAAAAATCACTGTCATTTTGAAGCTGTGATGAGCATTTCAAGATATCTGCCAACAAGTGTAACATGATATGAAAATATCTGTGATTTCTATAGGTGATGAAGTCAAGGTACTGTCAGGACTGCTCTGATTTATTGCCTACATTCATAATGAAAGGAACGCTAAATTTCAGTCATTGCTATTGTAGTTTAGTTGCTAAGTCATGTGTCACGCTTTTGCAATCCCATAGGTCACCAGTCTCCTCTGTCCGTGGGACTCCCCAGGCAAGATTACTGGAGTGGGTTGCCATTTCCTTCTCCAGGGGATCTNTGCTATTGTAGTTTAGTTGCTAAGTCATGTGTCACGCTTTTGCAATCCCATAGGTCACCAGTATCCTCTGTCCGTGGGACTCCCCAGGCAAGATTACTGGAGTGGGTTGCCATTTCCTTCTCCAGGGGATCTTGCCAACCCAGGGATGCAACCTGCATCTCCTACATTGTCAGGCAGATTCTTATCACTGAGCCATCTGGGAAGCCCCAAATTTCAGTTAGAGGCTAGTAAAAATAAAGAAAGAAAATCTAGAATTCTATTTGGGAGCCCATCAAGAACCATATACACTGGGGCCTTCCCTGGTGGCTCAGTGGTAAAGAATCCACCTGCCAATGCAGGAGACATGGATTCAACCCCTGACCCGGGAAGACCCCATATGCCACGGAGCCACGGAGCCAGTGTGCCACAATTACTGAACTAGTGCCCTAGAGCCCAGGAACTGCAATTACTGAGCCCACTACTGAAGCTCAAGCACCCTGGAGCCTGTGCTCTGCAACAAGAGAAACCACCACGATGAGAAGCCCGTGAACCTCAACTAGAGAGTAGCCCCTGCTCTCCGCTCCTAGAGAAAAGCCCGCGTGGCAACGGAGACCCAGCACAGCCAAAAATAAATAAATAAAATTGTTGAAAGAAAAAAAAGTTATTGCAAACGCAAAAAAAAAAAAAGGACCATACACTGACCTGTGATCTCCTTGAGGTCTTATTTGCTCTGTGATTCCTGAGACCTATTTAACCGTAAGTTTAATGCACAGCCTGGAGGAGGGCATGGCAACCCACTCCAGCATCCTTGCCTGGAGAATCCCATAAACAGAGAAGCCTGGTGGGCTCCAACACAACTGAGCAGCTAAGCACAGCACAGCAACACACAGCAACAAGACAGGCACTCAGCAAGTATTTGAACTGGACTAAGCAAATATGACCTTAAAAATAAAAAGAAGATGCTGAGGAAACTCTTAGTGACCTTCAACCTCCCAGATCTCAGCTAGTCCACCCACTGCCAGCAACTGAAAAGAAACATACCCTTAATCCACCGCAATAGACTCGCAACTCGGTGCACGGGATGCGGAAGCCAAGTCCACGAGGACAGCTGGTCAACCGGACGGTCCGGGCCCCGGAGCCCAGTTGAGTTCTTTTATTTAGCAAATATTCACCAGGCACCTGGTAAGTGGCGGGCAACATTCTAGGTACTGGGTGAAGAGCCCAGGTCCAGGCGGAGGTTAGTGTGACACAAATAAAACGCAAGAAGAGGAGGGAGTAGCTGGTGGGAGAGGGTCGTTTTTAGACTGACTTTCTGAAGTGTCGGCTGAGTCAGTCCCGACCAGGAACCACGGCCACGTGGGAAGACATGAGCGAGGCCATTCCAGAAAGAGGGAACAGCAAGTACCAAGGCTCTGAGGTAGGAAGAAGTCTGGGTCAGGCCTTTCTTACTTCCTAACTTATTTCCCTCTAAAAAGCTGCTCGACTCCCTAGACCCCCCTTCCCTCTCACAAACACCACCCAGAGCAGCTTCCTTTGTCCTGTGGGACCCTTGAGAAAACATATAAAAAGGTCCCTCTCCTTCCACACACTTGACTGCACCATGCCCTGTCAGCATTTCCTCTCACAGACCTTAAAAAAGTAAATATGACCTTAAAAAAAAAAAAATAAAAGTAGTAAGATGCTGAGGATCTCTTCCAAGATCCCCAAAGAGGTTCTGTTCATCTCTGGTGTAACCTTCCCTTCTTCCCTTCGTCTATCACATGAGTTCACATGCTCCAGGCCACACTGATCTCTCAGTCAGGGAATCTCAGGGTAGGAGTTCCACAAATCACCTAATTCAGCCGTGACCTGTCATAATCTGATCATTCTTTCAGGGATAAGAAATTCAACCCCACTGAAGCAGCCCATCTCCCCCAAATTTCTAAGTTCATGGACTGTACCATATAGTCAGTTATTAACTCAAACAGTTTTCTGCTAATGTGTGTCTAATAATCTCTTTCTTCTTTAAGACATTAAGCTCCTTCAGGCTAAGAGGCAGCCTTGCCTGGCATGACTGCTCCAGAATGTAGGCTGCTTGCTAAACTTAAAGCAAGATAGCCAACTACTGTAGTTTTTTCCACTCCAAGTTCCTAGACCTATCTCTCCAAGGTCCTAGGATAGACAAGATGGAAAATTTTTGTGGAATCAGCCACAAACTTGGGACCAAATAATTATGGCAGGGCAGGCTTCTCTGGTGGCTCAGACAGTAAAGAATCTGCCTGCAACTCCAGAGACCTGGGTTTGATCCTTGGGTTGGGAAGATCCCCTGGAGAAGAGAATGGCTACCCACTCCAGTATTCCTGCCTGGAGAACCTCACGGACAGAGGATCCTGTTGGCCTATAGTCCATGGGGTTGCAAGGAGCTGGACATGACTGAGTGACTAACTTTCACAACAGTTCGTTTTCTACATCAACCTTTTCTTCTTCACAGGTGTTCTGGGCTGAAGAACATCCACCTCAGAATTCATAGGTTGAAGCCCTAGCCCCTAGTACCTCAGAGTGAGTCTTTCAAGAGATGACTAAGTGAAAAAGAGGCCGTTAATGTGAGCACTAGCCCAATGACTGCTATCCCTATTAGAAGAAGAGATCTGGACACATAGAGAGACACCGGGATCAACATGCCCAGAGTCCATGAAAAGGCACCAAGAGGGTGGCCATCTGNATACTTGGGCCACGTGATGCAAAGAGTTGACTCATTTGAAAAGACCCTGATGCTGGGAAAGATTGAGGGCAGGAGGAGAAGGGGATGACAGAGGATGAGATGGTTGGAGGGCATCACCGACTCAATGGACATGGGTTTGGGTGGACTTCGGGAGCTGGTGATGGACAGGGAGGCCTGGTGTGCTGTGGTTCATGGGGTAGCAGAGTCGGACACGACTGAACAACTGAACTGAACTGATCTCCTGATGAACTTGAGGGCAAAAGTATCTTAGTCACTGGAGCACCCAGAATACTGGGAACCCAGTCAGCTCAGCGCTCAGTATCTGTCCCGTAGTTTGTCTTCCCTCCAATGGTTAAAACACTGAGAACTCAGATGTAATCAATTCTCAATAGCTCCTACCATGGAGGAGGGGCGGTGGGGTGTATACACCAAGTTAGTAATGCACAGTACACTTCCTAGAAACACAGCTCATTGAACCCTCTCAATTACTGAAGGAGACAGGAGCACTATTTCTGGTAGTTACAGCTCATAGATGGAATTTGTGAAGGGTCACAGGCTGGTAAGCGACAGGGCCCATTTCTGGAGCCAGATCGCCAAGCCCTCTGCTCCTTCCGTAGCCCACAACCAATGCCGTGGGTTGCCAGAGTTGAAAACCTCCCTCCTAAAGACCAGTCCCAGGATTAGAGTTGTCTGAGATGCTGGCCAGGAAAACAGGAACAGAAAAGGTTGAAAACTTTACCACATTATTAGTGGAATCATCAGAAGTTTGGGTATCCAACACACCAACGAAAATCGGTCAATTCAAGCCTATTGCAGATAGGCTTAAACACAAGTTACATATTTAAAAATCAATAACTTTCATTTCTAAACTTTAATATGCTAGGGCTTAAGAAAATAAATCCAAGACTTTTTTTTTTTAACCTGTAAAATCAGAGAGCCTAGGAAATCATGGTCAAAAAAGCCATCTTAGTTCAAGACATAATTATGTGACCTTTCTCTATGCACAGCTCTCTCCAGCTGGCTCCTCTTTGCTTTGAGAGGCTGTAAACTGTGGGCTTTCTCAAAGCAGCCAGGAGCCAGGCCCAGACCTGGGAAAGCACATCATAAATAACAACTGATGGCTCATCTCTGGGAGCCCTGACAGTATTGATCCTCCCCTCCGCCCAAATCAACCTGATGAATCTGTCTCGTTTTCATATTATAAAGGGAGAAGTGAAAATGAAAGGTTTTTGTGGCACTTTTTTTTTTTTAAAGCTAGGGAGATCAGTTCTTGGCTGGCTGTTGTTCATCAACCCTTCCCCTCTAACCTCTGTGCCAAAGCCATATTTCTAGTGCTGGGTCCCAGCCTCTCAGAAAGCTGGGTGGCCCCTGGCATCTCTCACAGCCAACACATTCCAAACTCATCATTCCCTCCACGTGCCACAAACCCTGATGGAGGAAACTCAGTCCATTCTTTCTGCCCCGTAAGCTAACCATGTGGGGAGCCAAGGCCATATATTTCTTCTGTCTTCCATTTTGCCTTTCAACCATCCGGTTGCTGTCCTGCTTCTAGATTCATCGACACTGTAGCACCCTTGCTCTAAATGGTATGCCCTACTTCTCTTTCCAGGGGGAGGTCTGGCTTTTTGCCCACGTGGTAACCTGTTCCAAGCAGACCCAGACCTAACAGAATGGAAAGCCTTCCTACTATCAGGCAAAGCAAATCCCTCAAGGGCAGGCTGTCCAGTAAATTACCATGGTTCCCAGTGGTACTGTGCCAGGCAGCAGTGCTCCCTGGACCCCAAGATTCTCAGCCTTTCAGGAAGTCCTTGTTTTACCTCCTTTGGGTTTTGGGTCACATTTCTTTGGATGGTTTGCCTTTGGCAATGAGCTAGAAATCCAGAAGTTGGGAAAAGGGTAGGTATGGGATACCAGTGCACCTGGCCCACGTTTCTGGGGTCTGCGAGGAAGGACTTGGGATGAATGGAATGTGCGCTGCTTCTGCAGGCAGCTCCTGATTCTGCAGGTCATTCCAGCTGCAAGAACCTTTGCTTGGGCTCAACCACCTGCAACAGTGTTTCCCAAATGTTCCAGAAGGCCAGCGCACTTCTCTGACTGAGGGTAGAGAAAGTGTCTGGAAACCTGCATCTGGAACACATGCTGCAGGCAATTCTTGTTCTCGAGCAGCTTGGAAAAAAACACTGGATCCCTTCTTTTTGACAGGTATCTGGGGTCTGTACTATAGAATTTATACCATAACA
Source organism: Raphicerus campestris (assembly GCA_006410735.1). NCBI lineage: Eukaryota > Metazoa > Chordata > Mammalia > Artiodactyla > Bovidae > Raphicerus > Raphicerus campestris. The sequence continues at coordinate 184,963 of SJYW01031746.1, read as the reverse complement.
GAGACCATAGAGGATAAAGACCAGGAACAAGCAGAGACCTTGGAGCCAGGTTCCTTGGGTTCAATTTCACCTGCCTCACTCCTCAGTGGAGCCCACCCCTCACTGTCTGCTCCTTCCTGTGAAGAATAAGCATGATAATGACACCCACTCCACAGGTTATATGGATAATGTGCTAATGCACGTAGAGCACTTAGTTTAGGGCCCTCCACACGCGGGCACTTGATAAACATTAGCTATTATTATCCCATAGACCAGAGACTGCTGAGAGGCAGCGCTAAAGCCAGATCTGGCCTAGAGACCTATTTTGTTTGGCTTGCACATTTTCCTTTTTAATTGAGCCAACATTTAAAAACTGGTAGATTCCTGGCCATTTTAAGACACTTGAAGACCTGGCAACAAACGTGGCCTGCTTTCTCCTCTGGCAACCATCACCTGGGGTGGGGTCGCTTGGCACTCTTCAGAAAGGGCATTTCTTCTCTGTTCAAGACCAACCCCCATGCCACTTATTCTCACCTTCCCATTCCCCCCTGGTGGCTCAGACAGTAAAGAATCTGCCTGCAATGCAGGAGCCCTGAGTTTGATCCCTGGGTCAGGAAGATCCCCTGAAGAAGTGAACAGCTACCCACTCCAGTATTCCTGCCTGGAGAATCCCATGGACAGTGGAGTCTGGTGGGCTATGGTCTGTGGGGTCGCAAAGAGTCAGACACTACTGAGGGATTAACACATTCACTTTCCCATACCCCTGGCTCTTGCAGGAAGGTAATCTCTATTCTAGACCAGTCATCCCAATGTACCCAGCGTTAGGTCTGAATATTTCTGTTATGGATGCCAGTCTAACTGGTCTCTTTATGCCTACTTCCCACCTCCCCATTTGGCTTCGAGATGTCTCCCCAGCCATGATCAGCCTCCCCAGCCCTCCCTGTCTACCTAGTCCAGAGGTTCCAACTGAACGCACATTAAAATGACCTGGGACACTTTCAAAATCTCATGTCTAGATGGGGGTACTTCTCCAAAGTGCTCGGGTGATCCAGAAGTACATCTGCACATGCTCTAAGGTTGGTGACCACGGGAGCCACGGCCTCCCCATTCTGCCGGCCCGGCGGGCACGTCCTGTCGACACTGTACATCCGATGACGAGATGAGTCGTGTTTTCCTCCCAACTCCTGTTTAGTCTTGCCTGCGACTCAGCTTGTATTTAAAGCCTGACTCCTCAAACAGACTGTAAACTCAAAGAGTGGGTGGATCGCACACCTCATCTTCTTTTGCGTCCTCAACAGGAAGACTGGGGTGCCAAGCACACTATGGCTGCTGATGAAAAGGCCTCTTCTCAAATAACTGAGCATCCACGAGGAAGAAGCCATGGCAAGGGCAACATGAAGACAAACCACAGGCTGGTTTTCTTGAAGCTTGTGGGTTTGGAGGAAGAGCGAGTCAAGGGCACTGCTGATGGGGATGGAAGGTGAACTAAAATGTGCTACAGGAAGGAAGGAAGCTGGAACTCGAGGCAGGGGAGGGGACCTGAGGCCCCCGGGAAGGGCCGAGAGGAGCGAGCAAATACATGCCTTAGAGAGAAAGCTCCTGGCGAGCTGCAGTCCACGGGGCCACAGAGTTGGACATGAATAAGCGACTGACAACAAAGAAGGCGAGCAGGAGCACCTTAAACGCTGCGCCCGCCAGCATCGCAGCTGGGAAGAAGAACGGGAAGGGCGAGATTTCCCGGGACCTCAGACGGTAGGGAGGAGGTTGTAATTAATTTGATGTCACTCTAGCATCCTTCTATAAACGCCAGGCAGAGGGAGAGGTGAGGGGTAAGTGGGAGGCACACAGAAAGGGAGAGCGGGGCCCAGAGGCAGAGCCCCTCCCCAACACCGACGCGGGGACCTCCCCATCCTGCCAGGGCCCAGAGACCTCGGACATCCTGAGCTCCACCATTCTGTCTTAAGCCCTCGTTTACTGTACAGAAGTGACGTCACGTTAATAGTTGCAACTTCTGCAGCACAGATCACCACAGAAATAAAAATTCTAGTCATGAAACGATCACTACTGAGAGGGCTATTATAATAAAGAGCTTATTTTTCTCCTCTTTCTCCCAAGTCCATGCACAATTTATAAAGACATACAAAAATCCTGAAGAATATGTTTAGGAGAACCCGCCTCGCAGTTCACTGTTGCTCCCCATCACTGTCATTTTTAGAGGCATCACTGGGTTTGGATGAACACCGGGGCTGGTTCTGAAAATAAATCGGAGGAAGGGCCTGAGAGACAGCCCTAAACAGAAAAGGCAATTCCATCAGGAATCCACCAAATCCTTCCCACGGGCCAGGCACTGGTCTAGACACCTTACAACATGAACTCATTTAATCTTCCTGATCCCATGAGGTAGGTACAGTGATGCTCCCATTTTACAGGGGAGGAAATGAAGATGCAGAGGTTAAGCGAATTTGCCCAGCGATACAGTTGGTGAGAGAATAAGAACCCAGACACTGGCGTCATGCTCCATCGTCTGAATCGTCTACTTGGCTGCCATTTACTTTGCCCTTTAGGTAGAGGGCACGGGTTCGGTACATAGAAGCTTTCACCTCTCCTAAGGGCCACCAAACCCAGAAAGGCTCAGAAGGGATGGGGCCACAGGGTGGCTGTTCCGGTTCTATTTCTGGAGCCTCAAAGCATCAGACACAGAAAAGGGGCCAGGGAGGGGTGAAGCCTACAGGCTCTGAGTGGACCTCCCGTGACCCCCAGTGTCCAGAGCTGCAACATTCAGGATCATCTCCAGAGTTCGGAGAAGCCCTTCTTAGCAGTCAGGCTGGAGGAGCCAGCGGGATCTCCTGGGTAGCCAGGCATGAGCTGGCTGGGAACACCAAGGGTGGTTAGCTCTCCCGCTTTCTGAGATGGACTCCGTCCTCCATAGAGTCCTCCAGGGGAAATCCGCTTCACTGTTGACCACAGGTCTCACCAACAGCTGCCCTGGATTGAGACTGTACCTGCAGGCCATACCTTTCCGGTCTGTGGATTATAGACCAGCTATATATCCCCGCCCCCTAACTAGTCAGTGGACTACCGCCACACTGGATTATGTTTCACTTTTGGGCTTCAGGGCTTGAAGTGATTCTATTTTTAAGCTTTCTCAATTTCAGGAGTAAAAGAAGACGTTTTAAGGAAATTAGTTCTGGCTTTTAGGGGATGAGGACTTCCTCTGAAAGAGTTAAACTGACTGGCCATTCTGTTTAGCCAGCAATCTTCAAAGACGGCAGGGCACCTGGTCTAAGGTCACTAGGCAAGGGCCCCTGACCTCTAAAAAGCACAGCAGTCACCCAGGACGTGGATGGCCCAGACAGACCTCCAACACCAGGGCTACAGTGTACCCCTCTCCCAAAGACGATGGCAAAATCCTTCTAGGTTCTATTCTCAATGAAGTGTATGTTTCACTTTCTGAGCACCGGAAGTGTCATATCCACAGAAGTCTGCAAATAACACATAAAGCTTTAAACATGCTACTATCACGTTTCTATGAGTCAGTCATTCCTTCTGTTTTTTTTTAATTCCCTTTCACTGAACATCTAAAGGAGCTTCGCTTATTTTGTATCTTTGAGAATGAGCTGTTACTCTAAAGCCAACTGTTCAAAGGACACTTTTGTATGTGTCTATTTTCAAAAACTATAACCATTCCTGAAGGCAATCTAAAATATATTCTACTCATCCTAATTTTCCCATACAGGGCACATGGGACACAGTTAACTTTCTCTTGGCGAATGAGGCTTCTAAGAATTCAAGTCTCCGGTTTCAGTTCTGGCTTTGTCTCTAAGTTAGCTTGTGACCTTGGGTAAGTAACTCAACTGCACTGGGTCTTAATTTCCTCACCTGTGAAATGAAGGGCATTGGGTCACATGATGATTCTCACATGTCATGATTCAAAGACCATCAAGAATATCAACTATTGCCTGTGCTAATTGTAAGAATTGTTATAAGAATGTTGCCAGTACACTAGAAATGGCCCCAGACAGTTGGGCTAAAAGCAGACCGAAGTCAATTACTTTTATTCTTCCTACCTCCTCCGAAGTCCTCTCTATTCCATCAGCTGTCTGTTCTCACTGTCAACCTCTGCTGATGTAAACCTAAGCAGTGGTCTGTTTCACCCAGGTTCTCCAGCAAAGCAAGGTACACAGGCTTTGTGATTATAATCTGGTGACCAGGGGGTTTACCTCTTTGATGCAGGAGCTTGGGCACCCCTACTGTAGATGACCGTAGCCGCCATAGCAACAAGCCTGATCCCCAGTTAAGGTTGGAGGCAACCTGAGAATACATCCTTGTAACCCACACATTCTTTGCGTTCTAAAACTGCATTGCTTTGGGGGAAGAGTGTTTGAAGCAAAAGTGACAACAGAAAACAAACCAATTTTCTTTTTACTGATGCAGAAGCTGTATGTATGACCTCTCTATATTAACCCACCATCACCTTTGTGGATTCCTTGACCCCATCCCAGTTGCTGCTTTTTTGTCTCTTCTGCTGTACAACTTGTCCTTGTCTAAGATACATTTTCCAAGTCACTCTTGGAAGCCAAAGAGGGGGTCAGGGTAGGAGGAAGAAGATACCATTGGTGGTTTCCTATACTCACTGCTTTCCCAGTTAGCTGGCCTTCTTAGTCCCCTGAAAAATTATTAGTTAAAAAAAAAAAAAAAAAGCTTCTTAGCCATTGTAAATACAGTACTTGAAACACTATTTTTAAACTGCTAACAAGCATGAAAAATATGCATTAAACCACATGCTTAGTACCTCAAAGAATTCAGAGAAGTTCCTCTATTTAAAAACTAAAATGAAACAGAGCATCTGATAAGAATTGCAATCTACCTTCTTCGCCACGCACTATTTGCGGTGGTTTCACGTGCATCTAGGAGGGACATGATTTAGTGAGCACAGACTGTGGTTGATTTTTCACTCATCCTAGTTTAAAATGTTAGTAGAAAGCAGATGGTTAAAAAAGAATTGGGGATCGGTCAGCCTAGGAAAGTGGATGAAAACTGGACATACAAATGGAATATATGTAACTCATGTCAAATTAGAAAAGCAGCCAGAAAATCAACGATGAATATTTGGAAGCCTTGCCAAATGGGTCCAGGTCCTTTGGAAAGAGGCTAAAGGTATGGATGGTGTATCGCTGGGAGTGGCAATAAGACAACTATGCATTATACCTGTAAGAAATGAGAATAAAAGCCACTTTTCTCTACAACCTTTCAATCTCCAGGTGCTGTTATTTATTCATGTCTAAGCTTAGAGTATTATTTTCTGTTTTCAAGTTAGCTTTTACACAACACAACATTAATCTCAGAATCTACTCTCCCAAGTATTACACAAGGTGACGATTTATAGAAAAACAGAAAAAAAAAAATCCTTTCCTGTTCGCAAGCTTGGGTTCCTTAGCTCACAGAGCCACATTTAAGGGTGCTTTGTTTCAGAGGATGATTAGAGTTGCACCATGGGTACTGATTATAGTAGAGCTATTTGTACTGCCCGAGTCTGGGCACTGCATTATATTAAAACTTCCATTTTGGGGTATGTAGTGACTAAAAATTCTCTCCTAGCTTAAACTTGGCACTAACTATCTATCTCAGCAGAAGCAAGATTATTGAGTACAGAACCACAGGAACCCAGCATTTTTCTTCTTTTATACTCATACAGGGAAAAAAAAGAAAAAAAGACTCAGCTGTCGCACCTATGGTTTCTCCATTCTTACACGGAAATTTCAAGCATTGTGGGTTCCTTCCCAAAGTCTAATCAGCGGGCTGCTGTGACTGGATCAAATTAAATCAGATGTGACAGGTCATTGTCTCTTGCATTAATAGATCCCAAACTTTTTAGAAGTGGGATGAAATCATTCAGCTGCTTTTTAGCAGAGACAGAAAATGAAGCCCCTTCTGTTCTAGAAAACAGCGCTTGTTGACTGTGGTTTCCCTAGATCCCTTCAGTGTCCAACAGCTCATCATTTGAAACTGCGTTTGCCTGGTGCATGTCTCTGCCATGGCAATGATGAAGAGCCCAGTTCTACAAAAGCTACAGAGCTCAGGCTGCACCCAAGGATGGTATGTCCCTGGGATCAGGGAAGAGCAAGGCCAGAGAGTGAGGGTGAGTTGATCTAGATTTGTCTTAAGTCACAGGCTCACGCTGGGGTAGCACATCACTGCCATCTCTAAAATAGGCCTGTCCTAGTGACGTATCCCTATTTTATCCATTCTTGAAGATCGCTGTGACATATGGATTTAAAAACTCAATTAGGTATAGTTATGTATCACTTCAGAAAGAGTTTTAGCCATTTTACTCATACATGTCAACAAAGGGGCAGTGTGCACATGTTCTTATATTATTTCTCTAAGTTAAAAAAAATAACATTTCTGGATATCCATTTTCTTAGGCATCTACTATTTGCCTGTTTCAGTGCTAAGTGTTTGACTTGCACTGTCATATTTAACCCTAAAAAAAGCTTTCATGTTTCTTATTGCCCCTTTTTTACGGTGCTGTTGGTGAGAGATACTGTTATTTGCCTAAGATCTGATGACTTGTAAATGACACAGAAAATTGCAGCTAGTACGGCAGCACTAAATGTGTATATATACACACAAATAATAGATACACACACATATATGGATTTTTTCCACATTAAAAAACAAGTGAAGAGTATGCTCTTAAATTCCAAAGACAGAACACAGAAATCAGAACCAGGTAGGTCTGCAACTCTGGCAACCTCAACAGGATTTCTCAACCTGTTTTGGATGGAAAGTGTTTAAATGATCTCTTTGCTCAGCCAATCACTCAGCGCTCCCCGTGCTGTCTCTCCTGCTTAGGGAAAGAATATCAACAAAAGTTCAAGACTTAAATAGAGGGCTAATACAATTTTGATAAGAAAAAAAAAAAAATAAAAAGAAACCAAACTTTATACACAGTTTTCGTGTCTTTAGAATAATCATCTCATGAAAAGGATAAAGTTTTGAAATCGCTTGGAAGGTGGTGAGGGTAATTTTCTATACTTATATACAATGAACTACAGAGAAGTTTGGCTACACAGTTTCAAAGACTCGGCCCAAGTGGGCTAAAATTCAAAAGTTTTAAAAAAACAACAAAAAACCGGTGGTCTTGCAATTTCCCATGATCAAAACTACCCTCCCATAAATTTGAATCCAATCCCAGAAGTATGTCAATAGCTGGTTGTTTCAGATTAGGTTTATGATATAGGGGCAGAACTGAGTAGGGGGCATATATGTTTGAAATATATCCAAGCGTGTTTAGGTAAAGTCAGTAATAGTATTTAATGTCAGTAAAAGCGTGGCATATTTCTGTGACTGAGAATCCGGCACAGTGGATACTGTATGTGAGCAGGTCCTATACTCTTTTCCCCCCTGCTGGCAGACCCTAGTCACTAAACGCGATGAGAGCTCCTTTGACTGAGAAGGTATCACACATCCCTAGCAAGTATCTCCGGGGCTGAAAGCACTAAAGACCCAACTCGAGGAGAAATTGAGAAAAGTCAGGAAATAAAATATTTCATTCTTCCCAGACCCATCTCTTGCCCCCGAAGTGCTGCCTGGGTGCTGCCGCTCTTAAAGACCTCTGCAGAATCTTCAGTCTCCCCAAATTTCAGCCCATCGGAGCCGAGACAAGGTGAGGTCAACGACGGGTACGACCAACCCACCATTTATCTAAACTGGGTCTGGTTCGTTTCCACCCTCGTGGGGGCCAAGCCTCACCACGAGGGAGAAGACTGGAGGCATGGAGGAAGGGAATGCAGGAGAGAAAAGGAGAAAGGGGGAAGACCTCCCGGCCACACTTCTTTCTAGTATCAACAAAAAAAGAAGCCGCATACTGACCTAAATCATCTCTCAAAGGCGCTTTATAAATTACAGGGACAAAGGGAGGGGGTGGCGGGTGGCCTGGGAATCCTACAGACACCCTACCCTCTGACCCGCCCCCCTCCCCCTCCAGCACAAGGGAAGGAAGACAGAAAACAGAGCTCAACTCGGCCATCGGCGAGAAGCCCCTCTCCGATCGCCCATCCCTCGGCCCCCCTAGGAAAAAATCCACGTAAACGCCATACCCACCCCCTGGGGCGGACACTCCTGCCCCCTGGGTTCCTAGAACCGGAGGCCGGGGCATTTACTTAGTTACATTTTTCTTGCTTACTCATTTCCCTCGAGCACCCAACCCCCCGTTCCCACTCCAAAACCCCGCTCAACCGCCTACCCTCACGGCTCCAGCCCCCCAGCAGAATCCTGTGCCCCCGCGGCGGCGGCGGCCCCCCGAGCTGTCCCGGTCACTAACCTGCTGCTGTAAGGGCATTTCCGAAACCAGCCTGTCTCCGGGGGGGAGGTGGGGGGTGCCGGCTGGAGAGGGGGCCCGGAGGGCCGAGCGGACCGGCGGCGCCGGGCGAGGGCGGGCGCCCGTGGAGTGGGGGGGGTGCCGGGGAGAGGAGAT
>SJYW01031746.1:156219-168776 GCA_006410735.1 Raphicerus campestris | reverse complement strand
CGGGCCCCGGGGAGAGGGACAGACCCAGGCGGCGGGACGGGAACACGGCTGCCCCCGCCCTCCGTCGCCGGGGGGCGGGGAGGGGGACAGGGCGGGGGGAAGGAAGGGGCAAGGGGAGAGGCGGGTCAAGGGCAGGCCCGGGGCCCGGGGAGGAAGGCCCGGGCGCTCGGGCCACGCGGGCGCCGCTGCGGCCACCGCCGGGATGCGCCCAGGCCGGGGCCGCCAGCCCGCGAGCCCCTCACCCCCTAGACAGCCCACGCCCGCACCCGGCTCCCTGCTCCACCGCCTGCCTCCACTCCCCCCAGCCCCTTTGTTGCCGGGAGTTAACAGATCCCCAAATGTGTCAAGCGCAACCTGGCAGAGCCCCTGCACTCCGAGCACGCCTTAGGGACCCCCGGCTGCCAACGGGCCTCGGAGCCCGGAAGGGGGGGCCATCACCCCCAGGGCCCCCACCCCGGTTTCCACCCCCCGGAGTCTCCCACTCCCCAGTTCCCTACTCCCTCCTCCACCCCCTTCTCCATCCGGGGCGTGACCCCTTCCTACGCCCGAGAAAGAGGAAGCTTCGAGTTGGAGGGGAGGGGAGAGTGGGGGTAGGGAAAAGTGCAGGAAAAGAAGAGGGGGGGCTGCGAAAAGTTTCGGAGTGTTTGATGTGGTTCGCGCCAAGGCGATCCCCGCCGCCTCGCGCTCGCGGCGGAGCCCCCCGACCCTCCGGGCGCTGGCGGGGGTGGGGGGGCAACACACGAGTCTTTAACAATACACCCTCGCTGGAGGGGCAGCCGCCGAGGCCCGAGACGCTCGGCCCCGCACTCCCCACCAAGGGCGGCCCGCAGCGCGCCCACCACCCCGCGCAATGCGAGCCCACCTCCCGCCCGGGCTGGGGACGGTGGGGACGGGAGGGCATTTACCGGAGGGCCGCCGCCGCCGCTGCCGCCGCGTCCCAGCGCTGGTGGCTGCTGCAGCAGCCCGGCTCTGCCGGAGGGTCCGTGCGGCGTGGTGTAGATGAGGCTGCCAGCGGTCTGCTCCACGCCGGGGGCACTGGGGAGGAGGGGGCCGGCGGCGACGGCGCCGCTTTGGAGGGAGGAGGAACAGGAGGTGGTGGAAGTGTTCGTGGTGAGGATCTGGATGTACGCGCTCGGGGCGGCGGCGGCGGCGGGGAAGCCGGGGCTGGCTAGCAGTGCCCTTTTGTCCATGGAGGCTGCAGCGGCCGCGGCGACGACAGCCGCCCCCTCCCCACCCCCGGCGGTCACCAGGTACTGCTCCAGGGCGGGCTGGATCCCCTTTCTCATCTCTCGCTCCTGCTCTTTTTATTGCTATGGTAATTTAACGTATTGTTTGCAATTTCTTTTATTATTTGCAGTCGGAGTTTCCAAGTCTCTCCTTCTCTCCTCCCCGCCCGGCGCTTCCGAGCCCCTTCTCTCTCTTTTCTTTTTATTTTTCCGCACCGCACGGGCCCCGGGGGCCAAAAATAATCGGGGCCCTGGAGAGAGGAGGGTCCCGGCCGCACGGATATCGGGCCCCGAGGGGGGATGGAGGCGTCGGGGGCGGCCGATGCAATGGATTGCGAGGCGGCGGCGGCTGCCCGAGTGCTGCGGCCGGCAGCTGAAAAATGGCTCCAGGAAGCTGCTGCTGACAATGAATGAAGGGATACGGTTTACGCGCCAAGGTCCTCCCGCGAAACTCAGATTTCCCGCCGGCTTTTCAAACCATATTTGCATATCCCCGCCCCTCAACCCGCCGAGGACCGTTCCCACAGCCCATTGGGCCTCTGTCTCATTCCTTTCGTCCCAATCGTGGAGCAGGGCCGCGACTTGCCAGTTTCAATTGGCTGCCGCGCATCATGGTTGTCGGGGCGACAGGGCCCCTATTTGCATAGGCTTCCTTGATTGGCTGGGGCGGAGTGTGGGTTTTAGGAGGTGGGGGGTAAAGTCTGCCTTTTCTCCCACGGAAGACCACGCCTTGTACAGACTCCTCCCTCGTCCCCGCCCTCCAGCCGGGCGGGCGCTGCTGACCTGGGCAGGGACTCCGCGCCCCGCAGACTCAGTGTGGATTTAACCTAGAGCGCAAGTTTCGCTTTTGGAAATTGTCAAGGTGACCAAGGGGACACTTTTCAGGGACTCGCTTTCGTTTGACCAGTAATCGTAATAGGTGAACGACAGCGAGAGATTCTCCCAAGTGTGTGCCAAATGCAAGTTGGACCTTGCAAATGACGCCTGGCAGGTGGAAACTGAGCCCTTTAAATCGTGGGTTTCCCCCTTCCTGAAATCCAACCAATGCGGCAAGAGCTGATCCCGAGGCCGAGGCTGACAGACAGAAGCATGTGGGCAGACAGAATCGTGGGGGCAGAAGGTTCCACTGACGTGCTTGCGGGCACCATTTAGTAACCATTCCAGATCATTTCTGGTAGTCTCATTATTAGCCTGATGGGATTTAAGTAAAAATTAACTCCGGATGTTTTGCCAAGTGAAATCATATAACGAATTTTGAGTTCAGCAGACACCTCCAACCCCTCACCCTGTGGCCCAGAAGCACCCAGGGCAGTTAATCTGGGCTAACCTAGGACTGATCGGCGGTCTCTAATCCGCCNCCATGTAATTCTTTCCTTCTCCCTCATATACAGGCTGAGACCACACAGCTCTTATGGCAGCTGGTGGTTGGTTCACATTCATTTGTATTTTGGGATTCCTGGGGTAACTGCCACCAAGTCTTGTAGCCCATGGGTTTCGGTTTTCCTATCTAGATGTCTCTCTGTTCTCGTGTGGGAGTAAGGAGAGATGGAAAAATGATGCTGCTTCATCCTCTTGTTCAGATTTACCTTTCCTTTTTTTTAAAAAACGTTTGTTTTGAGACTACCAGATTGGAAGTGTCACTGAAACAATGCCACATAAGCCAAAAATGTTTCCACCAAATGTTAAGGGAGGGACTTCCCTGATGGTCCAGAAGTTAAGGCTCTGCTCTCTCAATGTGGGGGGCCCAGGTTTGATCCCAGTCAGGAAACTAGATCCCACATGGTGCAACTAAAGATCCTGGAAGACTTGAACAGTCAAAAATGTGTGTGTGTGTGTTTGTGTATATATATATATGTATATATATGTATACATGTATATATATATATATGTATGTATATATATGCATATATATGTAAAGTGATTGGAGAAGGCAATGGCACCCTACTCCAGCACTCTTGCCTGAAAAATCCCATGGACAGAGGAGCCTGGTAGGCTGCAGTCCATGGGGTCGCTGAGCCAGACACGACTGAGCAACTTCACTTTCCCTTTTCACTTTCATGCATTGGAGAAGGAAATGGCAACCCACTCCAGTGTTCTTGCCTGGAGAATCCCAGGGACAGGGGAGCCTGGTGGCTGCCGTCTATGGGGTCGCACAGAGTCAGACATGACTGAGGAGACTTAGCAGCAGCATGTAAAGTGATGAGCTGTTTTCAGTTTCTCAGAGAGAACTTGAAAAAGTAAAGAAGAAAAGTGGTCCCCTTAGATAATGGCTAGAATGAGATCTGGGATGGGAGGAAGCAGAAGGATGCAAGCTACCTTTTCAGACTTGATCATCTGGATGTACTTCTTTCTTGTGGGTTTTAAATAGGGAACATGGTGGGCAGCATGTCACAAATGGACCTGTGGGCAGAAAAATACTTCTTCTTCTCCACCTTGGTTTCCTTGACAGCATTGCCTCTGGTTTCTCATTCTAGCCCTCTGACCTTCTGGATCTCCTTGATGGCTTCATTTTCGTCTTTATTTCCTTACAAATCTTTCTCCTCTTCCTGCTCTCTTTTCATTCTCTCTGGGTAATCTTTTATATTATTATTATTATAATAAAATCTGTATAACATATAGATATCATTTTAACCATTTGTGAGGGTAAAATTCAGTGGTATTAAATAAATGTATAACCATTGCCTCTGTCTATACAGCAAACTTTTTTTTTCATCCCCAACAAAAACTCTGTATCTACTAAACTATCTCCCCATCCTCTTCTTCCCTCAGTTCTTAGTAATCACTGTTCTACTTTTTGTCTTTATGAATTTGACTACTCTAGGTAGCTCATATAAGTGGAATCATATAATTTGTCCTTTTGTGTGTGGATTATTTTAATTAACATAGTATCTTTGAGGTTCATCTGCGTGGTAGTAGGTCAGAATGTCTTTTTTTAAGGATGAATAATATTCTATTATATGTATACATATTGGGTTTGTCCATTCATCTGTTGGTAGACTCGGGTTGCTTCCACCTTTGGCTCTTGTGAATAATGTTGCTATGAATATTAATAAGCAAATATCTGTTCAAGTACCTGCTTTCAATTCTTTTGGATATATAGGTATACCTTATTGAGGCTTTGATTCCAGACCACACAATAAAGTGAATATCACCATGGAGTGAGCCACACATGTTTTCTGTTTTCCCAGTGCAGATAGGATATGTTTATACTGTCCTGTAGCTTATTAAATGTGCAATAGCATTATACTAAAGCAACAATATACATATTTTTAAAATGTTTCATTGATAAAAACTGCTGTCATCTGATCCTTAAGTGAGTCATAACATTTTTGTTGGTGGAAGGCTTGAAATATTGAAGGAATTACCAAAATGTGACACAGAGCCATGAAATGAACAAATGCTGCTGCAAAAATTGTGCTGATAGACTTGGTTGATGCAGTATTGCTACACAACTTCAATTTGTTAAAAAAAAATACAATATCTGCAAAATACAGTAAAGCAAAGCATAATAACATGAAGTATGCTTGTATACCCAGCAGTGGAATTTCTGGGTCATATGGTAGTTTTATATTTAACTTTTTGAGGCACTCCTGGGACAATCTTGACAGAAGCTACAATGTCAATAACAGTTTATGTAGTTTTGTCCCATAGAACTTTCTACAATAATTGAAATGTTCTATAATTCTGCACTGTCCAGTACAATAGCCATTAACCACACATGGCTAATGATCACATGAAATATAGATAGTTTGACAAATGAACTGAGTTTTTGTCCTCTGTCCATGGGATTTTCCAGGCAAGAATTCTAGGTTGTCATTTCCTTTTCCAGGGGATCTTCCTAACCCAGGGATCAAACCCAGGTCTCCTGCAATGCAGGCAGATTCCTTACCATCTTGAACCGCTAGCAAAGCCCCTTATATAATTTTAATCAACTTAAATTCACATTTAAACAGCTGCATGTGGGTTAGTAAATCAGACATTGTATATTGACAGGCTGTGACTTCTTCTAATTCTTTATTTCCAATCTGGCCATTTTTCCTGTTTTAAATACACACTTTCACTAACTTTCCACTGACATTTCCTTAAATCACATGGCCTTTATTTCTTACATGCATCGTCACTGCAGACTCCATTATTTCCTAAGGAAGTTGGCATCAAAGTCCAGTTACCTCTACTGCTAGAATGATCGTGTCTGCTTTATCCTAGGCACTTTCGTTGTATCTAGACTATCTCCATGTGCAATGAAATCTAAGTGAAATTTCTAAAATGTAAATCCAACAAACTGTCCTTCTGAGGCTCTTCATTACCTGAAGATTTAAGACTAAATTCATGATCTTCATCTACAAGTTCTCCAGTTATCTCTCTAGCCTCACTTCCCATCATTTTCCAGTAGGCAGCATGAACTCCAAGCTATACTCACACTGTCTGGAGTATCTCAAATGTTCTCCCCCACTTCCATGTCTAATATAGCTGTCACTCTGCTTTAAAAATGCATACCGCTCCTTGTCAAATTTTTAAAACTATTTATTTGCCTATGCCAGGTCTTAGCTCTGGCATGCAGAATCTTTGATCTTTGTCACAACATGAGGGATCTTTAATTGCAGCACGTGGGATCCTATTCCCTGACCAGGGATCGAGCCCCAGCCCCCTGCACTGGGGGTGCAGAATCTTAGCAGCTGGACCACCAGGGAAGTCACCTTGTCAAATTGATAAACTCTTACTCATCTATTAAGACTTTGCCCAGGGGACATCTCCTCTGCAAAGCCTCCTAAGATAGCCCTCCTCATATTACTTATTTATCAGATAAATGCTTGTTGAGCACCAACTTTGTGCCAGACCCCAATTCAGGAACTTCGATGTAAGTGAGAAATGGATAGACTTAAAGATGTCTTCATCCAGCTTGAAGATACAGGCTGGCAAACAGGAAATGATAATACCATGGTCATTGTAATTACATATTATGATATTAATGATATATTTAATAGGTGCTATGAGGTAAGGCAATACACAGCGCTATCAAAACACTAAGGACACCTAACCCAGGCTGGGGGAAGAATTTAAGGAAGGTTTCCTGGAGGAAAAAAGTAGGTAGAAGAATGAGTAGGGATTATTTTAGTATTGGGGAGTGGAAGCAGGGAATATGGGATGCATGACTTGTTGGAGGAAATGAAAGCATTTCAGCAAGAAATTGTGAAGAAACTTACCATTAATAAGATATGTGGAGTTTATTCTGAAGGCAATGAAAGGTCACTGAGACAGATGTGTGACATGATAAGACTTGGTCTTAGAAGGATTCCTCTGGTGACAGGATGGGGAATGTATTGGAGGGGCCAGGACTGTGGCAATGATCTAGGTCGGTCAGTCAGTCAGTTCAGCCGCTCAGTCGTGTCCTACTCTTTGCGACCCCATGAATCGCAGCACGCCAGGCCTCCCGGTCCATCACCATCTCCCAGAGTTCACTCAGACTCACATCCATCGAGTCAGTGATGCCATCCAGCCATCTCATCCTCTGTCGTCCCCTTCTCTTCCTGCCCCCAATCCTTCCCAGCATCAGAGTCTTTCCCAATGAGTCGACTCTTCGCATGAGGTGGCCAAAGTACTGAAGTTTCAGCTTTAGCATCATTCCTTCCAAAGAAATCCCAGGGCTAATCTCCTTCAGAATGGACTGGTTGGATCTCCTTGCAGTCCAAGGGACTCTCAAACATCTTCTCCAACACCACAGTTCAAAAGCATCAGTTCTTCAGCACTCAGCTTTCTTCACAGTCCAACTCTCACATCCATACATGACCACTGGAAAAACCATAGCCTTGACTAGATGGACCTTTGTTGGCAAAGTAATGTCTCTGCTTTTGAATATGCTATCTAGGTTGGTCATAACTTTTCTTCCAAGGAGTAAGCGTCTTTTAATTTCATGGCTGCAGTCACCATCTGCAGTGATTCTGGAGCCCAGAAAAATAAAGTCTGACACTCTTTCCACTGTTTCCCTATCTATTTCTCATGAAGTGATGAGACCAGATCAGAGATGGGCAATCTAGCTTCTGGACCAAATCTGGCCATTGTGTGTTTTTGTACAACCTGCAATCTAGAGCCATTTTTAGACTTTTTTATTCTTTTGAATGGCTGAAAGAAAATCAAAAGAAGAATATATCCCATGATGTGAAAAATTAAATAAAATTAAAATGTGGCCTGGTCCTGGCCATTAAGTCTTTCCTAAGCCTTAGATTTTCCTGCTTTAGAGCTCAGAGGTCCACTTTCCCTTCTGTTGATTCTGCCTAGAGTTGACCTTACTTTAATTCTACCCAAAACTGGTGAGCTATCCGTGAGTAAAATTGAAAGATTTATCCCTCTAGGGATAGAAACAGGACTCACTTGTCCTGAGCTTGTGTGACATCAAAAATAATAAGATAGATAAGATCAGTTCAGTCGCTCAGTCACGTCTGACTGTTAGCAACCCCATGGACTGTAGCACACCAGGCTTCCGTGTCCTTCACCATCTCCTGGATCTTGCTCAAATTTATGTCCATTGAGCTGGTGATGACATCCAACCATCTTGTCCTCTTTCATCCCCCTCTCCTGCCTTCAATCTTTCCCAGCATCTAGGTCTTTTTCAGTGAGTCAGTCCTTCGCATCAGGTGGCCAAAGTATTGGAGTTTCAGCTCCAGCATTAGTCCTTCCAGTGAATATTCAGGGTTGATTTCCTTTAGGATTGACTAGTTTGATCTCCTTGCAGTCCAGGGGACTCTCAAAAGTCTTCTCCAGTACCACAGTTCAAAAGCATCAATTCTTCAGTGTTCAGCTTTCGTTATGGTCCAACTCTCATATCCATACATGACTACTTGAAAACCATAGCTTTGACGAGAAGGACATTTGTCAGCAGAGTGGTGTCTTTGCTTCTTAATACAAGTCTAGTTTTGTCATAGCTTTTCTTCCAAGGAGTAAATGTCTTTTAATTTTGTGGCTGCAGTCACCATCTGCAGTGATTTTGGAGCCCCAAAATATAAAGTCTGTCATTGTTTCCATTGTTTCCCCATCTATTTGACGTGAAATGATGGGACTGGATGCCATGGATCTTAGTTTTTTGAATGTTGAGTTTCAAGCCAGCTTTTTCACTCTCCTCTTTCACCTTCATCAAGAGGCTATTTAGTTCCTCTTTGCTTTCTGCCATTAGGGTGGTGTCATCTGCGTATCTGAGGTTATTGATATTTCTCCCGGCAATCCTGATTCCAGCTTGAGCCTCATTCAGCCCAGCATTTCACATGAGTCTACACATAAGTTAAATAAGTAGGGTGACAGTATACAGCCTTGATGTTCTGCTTTCCCAATTTGGAACCAGTCCATTGTTCCATGTCTGGTTCTAACTGTTGCTTCTTGATCTGCATACAGGGTTCTTAGGAGGCAGGTAAGGTGGTCTGGTATTCCCATCTCTTTAAGAATTTTCCACAGTTTGTTGTGATCCATGCAGTCAAAGATTTTAGCGTAGTCAATGAAGCAGAAGTAGATGTTTTTCTGAATTCTTTTGCTTTTTCTATGATTCAATGGGTGTTGGTAATTTGATCTCTGATTCCTCTGCTTTTTCTAAATCCAGCTTGAATGTCTGGAAGTTCTCCATTCATGTACTGTTGAAGCCTTGCCTGGAGAATGTTGAGCATTACTTTGCTAGCGTGTGAGATGAATGCAACTGTGCAGTAGTTGGAACATTCTTTGGCATTGCCTCTCTTTGGGATTGAAATGAACTCACCTTTTCCTGTCTTTTGGCCACTGGTGAGTTTTCCAGATTTGCTGGCATATTGGATGTGGCACTTTCACAGCATCACCTTTTAGGATTTGAAATAGCTCAGCTGGAATTCCATCACTTCTACTGGCTTTGTTCTTAGTGATGCTTCCTAAGACCCACTTGACTTCACATTCTGTCTGGCTCTGGGTGAATGATCACACCATCGTGGTTATCTGGGACATTAAAATCTTTTTTGTATAGTTCTTTTGTGTGTTTTTGCCACCTCTTCTTACTATCTTCTGCTTCCATTAGGTCCATACTGTTTCTGTCCTTTATCGTGCCCATCTTTTCATGAAGTGTTCTCTCGGTATCACTAATTTTCTAGAAGAGATCTCTAGTCTTTCCCATTCTATCATTTTCCTCTATTTCTTTGCATTGTTCACTTAGGAAGCCTTTCTTATCATTCCTTGCTATTCTTTGAAACTCTGTATTCAGATGGATATATCTTTCCTTTTCTCCTTTTGCCTTTTGTTTCTCTTCTTAAGGTAAGATGTGGTAGAACTGAATGTCATCGGTGGCCATATGGCTTAAACCAAGCCAGTGAAACTCCACTCAGGATTTTTTTTTCTATATCTATTGGAAAAGAGGAATTTTTTCTACTGTATTCTAAGCTGGGAAAGTATAAGTCTAAATCATCTAGAGACCACCATTTAGAGAAAGACTGCCTGAGAATGCAAGTGAAAAAAAATGGAGAGAATTCAAGTACTAATAATACAATTAGAGTCCCTAGGCCTAGGTGCACTTTCAATCATATGAGTTGGATCCTGTTTGCTTAATCTAGTCTGAGTTGGGTTTCTGTTATTGCAAATGGAACAATTCATATCTAAAGACTTATGGAGTTGAAATCTATGAGATATTGTCTATTTTTGTTTTTTAATATCAGATGTTGCCTTAGTTTGAGCTCCTTAGCCAGAGATAAGTATTAGGGTATGGGTAGCTTATTTGGGTGAAGAAAGCAAAGGTGAAGAAGCAGTGAGAGTGAAAGGGCAAAATCCAATAAAGAGGGGTTGTTGATGTCCTGGGGTCCCTCTGGGTAGACTGTCTCAGACTCGTCCCTCCCAAGGAAGGGAGACGCAGGCATCTACCTAGCATCTCTGCTCCCTCATGTATCAGAATTTAGGGCTGCTGGTGCACCCAGTTGAGTAGGCTTCCTCACCTTGGGAGAAAACTTCAAGCAGAACTGTAGGGAGGTGCTGGGCTTCCACGTGAGGTGCAGCAGCCTTGGGGAACTCTCCAGCACAGCTACTCTGCAGTCACAGGTGAGCAGTAAGTATACTGGAGTGCACTGAGTGACAGGCCACACTGCTACCCGTTCTGTGTTACTGGTCAGCTGCTTCTGTTAATCCTGTGTGCTCTTACGAATGCCCTCGAGTGAAGAAGCAACCCTGAAAGAAGCAACAGAGAAAAAGCAGGAGAAGAACAAATGGGAAAGGTGAAAGTCAAGAAGAAGAAAAAGACAGAGGTGGAATTGTAGGAGTGCTGTGGACAAAATTGCGTCAAATGCCATTTACTTGCACGAGTGATGTCTAAGATGAGTGGTAGGTGCTTTGGAAAGAATATTAATATTTTTAAGACCTTGGGTATGATGAACACCAAAGAATTGATGCTTTGGCACTGTGGTGTTGGAGAAGACTCTTGAGAGTCCCTTGGACTGCAAGGAGATCCAACCATTCCATCCTAAAGGAAATCAGTCCTGAATATTCATTGGAAGGACTGATGCTGGAGCTGAAACTCCAATACTTTGGCCACCTGATGCAAAGAACTGACTCACTTAAAAAGACCCTGATGCTGAGAAAGATTGAAGGTTGGAGGAGAAGGAGAGGATGAGATGGTTGGATGGCGTCACCAACTCAATGGACATGAGTTTGAATAAACTCCAGGTCTTGGTGATGGACAGGGAGGCCTGGTATGCTGCAGTCAATGGGGTTGCAAAGAGTCGGACATGCCTGAGCAACTGAATTGAACTGATGATTTATTAAGTGTAATAATACCTTAATTTGGGAGTGCTTTACAGATTATAAAGCCTTAAGCTTTTAAATGAAGGTATTTTAATTTTACAAGTAATCTATGAATACAGTCTTGTTTTGAACAATTTAAAATATTCACAGTAACCCACTTGGCTAGGTGCTTTTGCCTCTTGAGATACATAGGTGTTTCTAACCTTCTGAAAAACCTAGGTATTTTTACCTTCTCTAACACAAGGGATTACAGATATCAAATGCATAGCCCCAAATCATACACTTGCTAGATGGCAGAGCTAAATTTCTTTTTTTTTTAAGTTTTGTTTAAAAATAAAGAACTTTTTGTTTTATATTGGAGTATAGCTGATTAACAGCATTGTGATAGTTTCAGGTGGACAGCAAAGGGACTCATCCATACATGTACATGTAGCCATTCTCCTCCAGACTCCACTGGCAGAGCTGAATTTCAAAGTCCGATGTTCCTACTCTTGATTCAGTGACACTTCTACAACTCATACCACCTAAATGGGAGCCCAGTGCCCTATATATAACAGAGCTCTGAAAATGGATCACTGGTCTAGACTGAGTACCCAGCTCCTCCAGAGAACCATACCTGGTTTCCAAGTCATTCTCAAATAAAATTGCAGATGCTGGATGTTATGGCTTGAGTCATGTCCCCCTCAAAAGATAGAGTGAAGTCCTAGCCCTTAGGAGGAGAAGAGGACGACAGAGGACGAGATGGTTGGATGGCGTCACTGACTCAATGGACTTAAGTTTCAGCAAGCTCCAGGAGATGGTGAAGATGGGGAATACTCGTATGCTGCAGTCCATGTGGTCACAAAGAGTCAGACACAACTTAACAACTGAATAACAACAACCCCCACTACTGCACAATGTCCTCTTATTTGGAAATAGAGTCATAGTTAAGTTAAACAAGGTCATACTGGAATAGTGTGGGCTCTTAATCCAGTAAGACTGGTGTTTGCATGAAAAGATGGTCATGTGAAGACGCAGGCAGGGAAAACGCCATGTGATGATGAAGGCAGAGATTGGGGGGTGTAGCTGCAAGCTGAGGAATGCCCACAATTGCCAGAAAACTACCAGGGACTGGAAGAGACAAGGAAGGATTCTTCTACAGCTTTCAGATGGAGTATGGTCCTGCTGACACCATGATTTCAGACTTCTAGCCCCCAGGACTATGAGACAATAAATTTCGTTGGTTTTACAGCCCTACATGACAGCAACCGAGGATACTAACACAGCAGGTAAATTTGTTTCTAATAAATTCTACAAAGGTAAATGTCTTTGCTAACATCTTATTTGCCAAAGGAAAAAAAAAATCACATTCTTTTCTCCAGGATAGTATTTTCTGTTTATATGTTACTTTTCTCAACACAAAACAAAAGCACTCATAAAAAGCCAGAAACAATATGATTTTTATCTTTCAATTACTCAATGATGGTTTCAGAGTTCAAAGAGAAATGATGTGTTCTTGGTTTAAGAGCAAGTAGTTGATATTTAATCCCTATGATTATTTTCCCCCAACATTTATTGCAAAAACATTTCTTTTTAAACTCTGAGGTTATTTTTGGTGTG
>SJYW01031746.1:138733-156098 GCA_006410735.1 Raphicerus campestris | reverse complement strand
ACCCCATGAATCACAGCACACCAGGCCTCCCTGTCCATCACCAACTCCTGGAATTCACTCAGATTTGCTTCCATTGAGTCAGTGATGCCATCCAGCCATCTCATCCTCGGTCATCCCTTTCTCCTCCTGCCCCCAATCCCTCTGAACATCAGAGTCTTTTCCATTGAGTCAACTCTTCACATAAGGTGGCCAAAGTACTGGAGTTTCAGCTTTAGCATCATTCCTTCCAAAGAAATCCCAGGGCTAATCTCCTTCAGAATGGACTGGTTGGATCTCCTTGCAGTCCAAGGGACTCTCAAACATCTTCTCCAACACCACAGTTCAAAAGCATCAGTTCTTCAGCACTCAGCTTTCTTCACAGTCCAACTCTCACATCCATACATGACCACTGGAAAAACCATAGCCTTGACTAGATGGACCTTTGTTGGCAAAGTAATGTCTCTGCTTTTGAATATGCTATCTAGGTTGGTCATAACTTTTCTTCCAAGGAGTAAGCGTCTTTTAATTTCATGGCTGCAGTCACCATCTGCAGTGATTCTGGAGCCCAGAAAAATAAAGTCTGACACTCTTTCCACTGTTTCCCTATCTATTTCTCATGAAGTGATGAGACCAGATCAGAGATGGGCAATCTAGCTTCTGGACCAAATCTGGCCATTGTGTGTTTTTGTACAACCTGCAATCTAGAGCCATTTTTAGACTTTTTTATTCTTTTGAATGGCTGAAAGAAAATCAAAAGAAGAATATATCCCATGATGTGAAAAATTAAATAAAATTAAAATGTGGCCTGGTCCTGGCCATTAAGTCTTTCCTAAGCCTTAGATTTTCCTGCTTTAGAGCTCAGAGGTCCACTTTCCCTTCTGTTGATTCTGCCTAGAGTTGACCTTACTTTAATTCTACCCAAAACTGGTGAGCTATCCATGAGTAAAATTGAAAGATTTATCCCTCTAGGGATAGAAACAGGACTCACTTGTCCTGAGCTTGTGTGACATCAAAAATAATAAGATAGATAAGATCAGTTCAGTCGCTCAGTCACGTCTGACTGTTAGCAACCCCGTGGACTGTAGCACACCAGGCTTCCGTGTCCTTCACCATCTCCTGGATCTTGCTCAAATTTATGTCCATTGAGCTGGTGATGACATCCAACCATCTTGTCCTCTTTCATCCCCCTCTCCTGCCTTCAATCTTTCCCAGCATCTAGGTCTTTTTCAGTGAGTCAGTCCTTCGCATCAGGTGGCCAAAGTATTGGAGTTTCAGCTCCAGCATTAGTCCTTCCAGTGAATATTCAGGGTTGATTTCCTTTAGGATTGACTAGTTTGATCTCCTTGCAGTCCAGGGGACTCTCAAAAGTCTTCTCCAGCACCACAGTTCAAAAGCGTCAATTCTTCAGTGTTCAGCTTTCTTTATGGTCCAACTCTCATATCCATACATGACTACTTGAAAACCATAGCTTTGACGAGAAGGACATTTGTCAGCAGAGTGGTGTCTTTGCTTTTTAATACAAGTCTAGTTTTGTCATAGCTTTTCTTCCAAGGAGTAAATGTCTTTTAATTTTGTGGCTGCAGTCACCATCTGCAGTGATTTTGGAGCCCCAAAATATAAAGTCTGTCATTGTTTCCATTGTTTCCCCATCTATTTGACGTGAAATGATGGGACTGGATGCCATGGATCTTAGTTTTTTGAATGTTGAGTTTCAAGCCAGCTTTTTCACTCTCCTCTTTCACCTTCATCAAGAGGCTATTTAGTTCCTCTTTGCTTTCTGCCATTAGGGTGGTGTCATCTGCATATCTGAGGTTATTGATATTTCTCCCGGCAATCCTGATTCCAGCTTGAGCCTCATTCAGCCCAGCATTTCACATGAGTCTACACATAAGTTAAATAAGTAGGGTGACAGTATACAGCCTTGATGTTCTGCTTTCCCAATTTGGAACCAGTCCATTGTTCCATGTCTGGTTCTAACTGTTGCTTCTTGATCTGCATACAGGGTTCTTAGGAGGCAGGTAAGGTGGTCTGGTATTCCCATCTCTTTAAGAATTTTCCACAGTTTGTTGTGATCCATGCAGTCAAAGGTTTTAGCGTAGTCAATGAAGCAGAAGTAGATGTTTTTCTGAATTCTTTTGCTTTTTCTATGATTCAATGGGTGTTGGTAATTTGATCTCTGGTTCCTCTGCTTTTTCTAAATCCAGCTTGAATGTCTGGAAGTTCTCCATTCATGTACTGTTGAAGCCTTGCCTGGAGAATGTTGAGCATTACTTTGCTAGCGTGTGAGATGAATGCAACTGTGCAGTAGTTGGAACATTCTTTGGCATTGACTCTCTTTGGGATTGAAATGAACTCACCTTTTCCTGTCTTTTGGCCACTGGTGAGTTTTCCAGATTTGCTGGCATATTGGATGTGGCACTTTCACAGCATCATCTTTTAGGATTTGAAATAGCTCAGCTGGAATTCCATCACTTCTACTGGCTTTGTTCTTAGTGATGCTTCCTAAGACCCACTTGACTTCACATTCTGTCTGGCTCTGGGTGGATGATCACACCATCGTGGTTATCTGGGACATTAAAATCTTTTTTGTATAGTTCTTTTGTGTGTTTTTGCCACCTCTTCTTACTATCTTCTGCTTCCATTAGGTCCATACTGTTTCTGTCCTTTATTGTGCCCATCTTTTCATGAAGTGTTCCCTCGGTATCACTAATTTTCTAGAAGAGATCTCTAGTCTTTCCCATTCTATCATTTTCCTCTATTTCTTTGCATTGTTCACTTAGGAAGCCTTTCTTATCATTCCTTGCTATTCTTTGAAACTCTGTATTCAGATGGATATATCTTTCCTTTTCTCCTTTTGCCTTTTGTTTCTCTTCTTAAGGTAAGATGTGGTAGAACTGAATGTCATCGGTGGGCATATGGCTTAAACCAAGCCAGTGAAACTCCACTCAGGATTTTTTTTCTATATCTATTGGAAAAGAGGAATTTTTTCTACTGTATTCTAAGCTGGGAAAGTATAAGTCTAAATCATCTAGAGACCACCATTTAGAGAAAGACTGCCTGAGAATGCAAGTGAAAAAAAATGGAGAGAATTCAAGTACTAATAATACAATTAGAGTCCCTAGGCCTAGGTGTACTTTCAATCATATGAGTTGGATCCTCTTTGCTTAATCTAGTCTGAGTTGGGTTTCTGTTATTGCAAATGGAACAATTCATATCTAAAGACTTATGGAGTTGAAATCTATGAGATATTGTCTATTTTTGTTTTTTAATATCAGATGTTGCCTTAGTTTGAGCTCCTTAGCCAGAGATAAGTATTAGGGTATGGGTAGCTTATTTGGGTGAAGAAAGCAAAGGTGAAGAAGCAGTGAGAATGAAAGGGCAAAATCCAATAAAGAGGGGTTGTTGATGTCCTGGGGTCCCTCTGGGTAGACCGTCTCAGACTCGTCCCTCCCAAGGAAGGGAGACGCAGGCATCTACCTAGCATCTCTGCTCCCTCATGTATCAGAATTTAGGGCTGCTGGTGCACCCAGTTGAGTAGGCTTCCTCACCTTGGGAGAAAACTTCAAGCAGAACTGTAGGGAGGTGCTGGGCTTCCACGTGAGGTGCAGCAGCCTTGGGGAACTCTCCAGCACAGCTACTCTGCAGTCACAGGTGAGCAGTAAGTATACTGGAGTGCACTGAGTGACAGGCCACACTGCTACCCGTTCTGTGTTACTGGTCAGCTGCTTCTGTTAATCCTGTGTGCTCTTACGAATGCCCTCGAGTGAAGAAGCAACCCTGAAAGAAGCAACAGAGAAAAAGCAGGAGAAGAACAAATGGGAAAGGTGAAAGTCAAGAAGAAGAAAAAGACAGAGGTGGAATTGTAGGAGTGCTGTGGACAAAATTGCGTCAAATGCCATTTACTTGCACGAGTGATGTCTAAGATGAGTGGTAGGTGCTTTGGAAAGAATATTAATATTTTTAAGACCTTGGGTATGATGAACACCAAAGAATTGATGCTTTGGCACTGTGGTGTTGGAGAAGACTCTTGAGAGTCCCTTGGACTGCAAGGAGATCCAACCATTCCATCCTAAAGGAAATCAGTCCTGAATATTCATTGGAAGGACTGATGCTGGAGCTGAAACTCCAATACTTTGGCCACCTGATGCAAAGAACTGACTCACTTAAAAAGACCCTGATGCTGAGAAAGATTGAAGGTTGGAGGAGAAGGAGAGGATGAGATGGTTGGATGGCGTCACCAACTCAATGGACATGAGTTTGAATAAACTCCAGGTCTTGGTGATGGACAGGGAGGCCTGGTATGCTGCAGTCAATGGGGTTGCAAAGAGTCGGACATGCCTGAGCAACTGAATTGAACTGATGATTTATTAAGTGTAATAATACCTTAATTTGGGAGTGCTTTACAGATTATAAAGCCTTAAGCTTTTAAATGAAGGTATTTTAATTTTACAAGTAATCTATGAATACAGTCTTGTTTTGAACAATTTAAAATATTCACAGTAACCCACTTGGCTAGGTGCTTTTGCCTCTTGAGATACATAGGTGTTTCTAACCTTCTGAAAAACCTAGGTATTTTTACCTTCTCTAACACAAGGGATTACAGATATCAAATGCATAGCCCCAAATCATACACTTGCTAGATGGCAGAGCTAAATTTCTTTTTTTTTTAAGTTTTGTTTAAAAATAAAGAACTTTTTGTTTTATATTGGAGTATAGCTGATTAACAGCATTGTGATAGTTTCAGGTGGACAGCAAAGGGACTCATCCATACATGTACATGTAGCCATTCTCCTCCAGACTCCACTGGCAGAGCTGAATTTCAAAGTCCGATGTTCCTACTCTTGATTCAGTGACACTTCTACAACTCATACCACCTAAATGGGAGCCCAGTGCCCTATATATAACAGAGCTCTGAAAATGGATCACTGGTCTAGACTGAGTACCCAGCTCCTCCAGAGAACCATACCTGGTTTCCAAGTCATTCTCAAATAAAATTGCAGATGCTGGATGTTATGGCTTGAGTCATGTCCCCCTCAAAAGATATAGTGAAGTCCTAGCCCTTAGGAGGAGAAGAGGACGACAGAGGACGAGATGGTTGGATGGCGTCACTAACTCAATGGACTTCAGTTTGAGCAAGCTCCAGGAGATGGTGAAGATGGGGAATCCTGGTATGCTGCAGTCCATGTGGTCACAAAGAGTCAGACACAACTTAACAACTGAATAACAACAACCCCCAGTACTGCACAATGTCCTCTTATTTGGAAATAGAGTCATAGTTAAGTTAAACAAGGTCATACTGGAATAGTGTGGGCTCTTAATCCAGTAAGACTGGTGTTTGCATGAAAAGATGGTCATGTGAAGATGCAGGCAGGGAAAACGCCATGTGATGATGAAGGCAGAGATTGGGGGGTGTAGCTGCAAGCTGAGGAATGCCCACAATTGCCAGAAAACTACCAGGGACTGGAAGAGACAAGGAAGGATTCTTCTACAGCTTTCAGATGGAGTATGGTCCTGCTGACACCATGATTTCAGACTTCTAGCCCCCAGGACTATGAGACAATAAATTTTGTTGGTTTTACAGCCCTACATGACAGCAACCTAGGATACTAACACAGCAGGTAAATTTGTTTCTAATAAATTCTACAAAGGTAAATGTCTTTGCTAACATCTTATTTGCCAAAGGAAAAAAAAAATCACATTCTTTTCTCCAGGATAGTATTTTCTGTTTATATGTTACTTTTCTCAACACAAAACAAAAGCACTCATAAAAAGCCAGAAACAATATGATTTTTATCTTTCAATTACTCAATGATGGTTTCAGAGTTCAAAGAGAAATGATGTGTTCTTGGTTTAAGAGCAAGTAGTTGATATTTAATCCCTATGATTATTTTCCCCCAACATTTATTGCAAAAACATTTCTTTTTAAACTCTGAGGTTATTTTTGGTGTGGGGGGGAAATGCATAGAAAGATACTTACACATTATGGTTGTGTGAAAACATTTTAAACTTAAACTATGGCAGAAAGTATATAAAGCATGGCTACCATTCGAAGTATATATTAATGTTTTTCCCTTCATGAAAAAGGTAATTTGCAAGAAGGTTACTGAATTTTCTTTGTTGAACTAGTTTTGTTGGGGGATGACCTATAGGTATTAGTATGAAGTGAAGGACCCTCCGGTACTAATATACCTCCCTCTTCCCTTTCTACCCTAGCCTAAAATTCCTTCTCTTACAAAGTCATTTCTTTGGGTTAAGTGAACAAAGGTCGGGACATCATTGTTTTGAGAGATTGTAATAATTCCCAGATGACACCTGAGAGAGGTAAGAGATAAGGGTTTAGGCTATCCATGGCTCTTCTCCCATGAGCTGATTAGCCTGGAATAATTTACTTGATCTGTTAAAGTTTACTAGCAATGTCAAAGAATCTGGATCAGAGAGACTAAATTTGGTAGTGGAGAAAGCACAATAACATGAGCTTGGAGGACTGTTGGAGAGACCAGTAGGCTCTTTATATTATGTGGACAACCCCTTTCTGTCTAGGAAGGTCGTCCACCCCTTTGGCCAGGCAGCTTTGGGGCGGGGGTGCTCTCAAGCAGGGAGGAAGGGCGGTCCATCCACCAGAACAGTTGGACCTAGTCTGTTGATGAATGAAGGAGGGGCCGGGATAGAATGCTGTATCTTCATACTCTAGTGAGGAGGCAAGACAAACTATAGGACCTTGGGTAGCAATGTCTGGGAGCAGAAAGATGGGAGGGGTGCTGATGAGGTGATGGTGATGAGAAAGCCCACTTGAGAGGGAGCAGGAAGAACAAAGGAGGAGAGGATGCTCCGAGGGTCACCTTCCCATCTTCCTTTTTGTTGGTTTTTATCAAGAAGTGACCTTATTTTCATCCTGCCCAAAGCTGGTGAGATATTCAGTGAAAAGCTCATCCCTTTAGGTACCCACTATTCCCAATTTGCATCTCTCACTCACTATCTCTCTCTCTCTCTCACACACACACATAAATAGTACCTAACATGAAACTGTTCAATACAAGGCAATTATTATTTTGACTTTGGACTATTAATTCAACAGGAGGTAATTTGCCTGCCACCTTTAAAATCCCTCCTCTCCTCTGCTCACACTACTGAAGGGAGAGGGTAGGTCTCTGTTACCTTGACTGTGTTGTCTATCACAGGAAGCTTGGTACACTTCTTGAGAATGAGGATACTGTGTCGTATGTTCAGGAATGTCTCATAAGTCTTTGTTGGTTAATTATGTCTACATTGCCCATCAAATTGTATCTACCCAAGCTCCGTACATGTAAACATCCTGCTCCAAGACGTCTTTTCCACATGTCATCCTGAATATAGAACAGAAGAAAATGAAGCAAGGAGCAAGCACGTGTTACCCAGACACACTTGTTTTACTGCACTGCCTAGTACAGAATCAAGGGCAGAAATATGCAGAGACTAATAGACTTCAGATGAGCAAACGTTAAAACCTGTGTTTGAGAATAAATAGAAATGACTTTCTGGAGGGAAGAAAGGGTGGCAGAAACGGGGTAGGATGAGAAGGAATGTTTGGAATTATGAGAAGAACATCTGGTTCAGTTAAAGAATCAAACCTGAGAAAACAAAAGCTGGGGGCCTGGATGCCCAGTTTATGTTGGTGAGAGCATCCTCAGAACTGGGACTTTGTCCTTTTCACTGCTGAGACCCTAGCGCCACAAGAGACATACAAGAAATATTTGTTGAAGGAATGAAGGATGAGTGAATGAATGAATCTCTAGAAATAATTTTCTGTTCAGGAGGATGCCCATCAGACCTACAGTGTTTCAAAATCAAAGGTTACTTTTATTTTAGATGATGAATTCTCTGTTCAACCAGGATCTTGCTGAATATAATAAGGGCAAAGCCTCAGTGATGCTAGTTTGGATGAGAAGTCCAGGACGTCATCTAATTACCTCTCTACCTGTTACATCCCTCTTCATTCCTGATGCTCCAGTTCACTGGATATGGGGAGAGGCAACCAGGGATTGTGTTCATAGGAAGCTTCCCAGGTAAATTTAATGGAGACACTCCAGGCTTAGACACTGCATCTAGGGGAACTCTGGACACTAGGCTGGATGCTCCATAGGAGCAGGGAATATATAGGTTGTATCTCCCACAACTGGAGGGCCATCTTCACCCTGGACNCTGCCACCTTTAAAATCCCTCCTCTCCTCTGCTCACACTACTGAAGGGAGAGGGTAGGTCTCTGTTACCTTGACTGTGTTGTCTATCACAGGAAGCTTGGTACACTTCTTGAGAATGAGGATACTGTGTCGTATGTTCAGGAATGTCTCATAAGTCTTTGTTGGTTAATTATGTCTACATTGCCCATCAAATTGTATCTACCCAAGCTCCGTACATGTAAACATCCTGCTCCAAGACGTCTTTTCCACATGTCATCCTGAATATAGAACAGAAGAAAATGAAGCAAGGAGCAAGCACGTGTTACCCAGACACACTTGTTTTACTGCACTGCCTAGTACAGAATCAAGGGCAGAAATATGCAGAGACTAATAGACTTCAGATGAGCAAACGTTAAAACCTGTGTTTGAGAATAAATAGAAATGACTTTCTGGAGGGAAGAAAGGGTGGCAGAAACGGGGTAGGATGAGAAGGAATGTTTGGAATTATGAGAAGAACATCTGGTTCAGTTAAAGAATCAAACCTGAGAAAACAAAAGCTGGGGGCCTGGATGCCCAGTTTATGTTGGTGAGAGCATCCTCAGAACTGGGACTTTGTCCTTTTCACTGCTGAGACCCTAGCGCCACAAGAGACATACAAGAAATATTTGTTGAAGGAATGAAGGATGAGTGAATGAATGAATCTCTAGAAATAATTTTCTGTTCAGGAGGATGCCCATCAGACCTACAGTGTTTCAAAATCAAAGGTTACTTTTATTTTAGATGATGAATTCTCTGTTCAACCAGGATCTTGCTGAATATAATAAGGGCAAAGCCTCAGTGATGCTAGTTTGGATGAGAAGTCCAGGACGTCATCTAATTACCTCTCTACCTGTTACATCCCTCTTCATTCCTGATGCTCCAGTTCACTGGATATGGGGAGAGGCAACCAGGGATTGTGTTCATAGGAAGCTTCCCAGGTAAATTTAATGGAGACACTCCAGGCTTAGACACTGCATCTAGGGGAACTGGATGCTCCATAGGAGCAGGGAATATATAGGTTGTATCTCCCACAACTGGAGGGCCATCTTCACCCTGGACCACTGTGCTATTTTCTCTACTTCTCTTTCTGCAGTTGCCTGTTTGTGGTCTTCTAAGCTTCCCTTGGAGCTGATTTGGAGTTATCGTAGATGCTCAGCGAGTGTTCATTTGTCTAGCTTTTTCAGAAAATTTGGGACTAGGACAGACAGATATTTTCCTCTTCATCTGAGACAGAGCTTTCCCCTCTTTGAAATGTCTCTCTCTGTCATTTTTCTTCACAGTATCCCAGTGGGTGAGGAAAGACAGGTTTTTGTTTTCGTTTTGGCTGGCTGGGTCTCAGTTGCAGGATGTGGGATCTTTAGCTGTGGCATGTGGGTATAGTTCCCTAACCAGGGATCCAACCCAGGCTCCCTGCATTGGGAGCATGGAGTCTTAACCACTGGACCACCAGGGAAATCCCCAAAAGATAGGTATTTTAATTCTTATTTCCTAGATGAGGAAACCAAGGACTAGAATAGTTATTCATTTCTCTCTTTGCCAAAAGAAGAATACCAAGTGGAGCTGGGATTGGCTTCCATGGACATATGTACAGTAATTGGTTTTCCTTAAGCACTAACAAAAAAGAACTTTTCTTGGGAGACTACATTAGAATAAGCCCTTATATGAATGCCTTCTACTTAGCCGAAAACTAGCAACATATGATAGCAATACAATCTGATGGCTTTGTTGAGCAACAAATATGATCTTATATTTTATTTCAAAGATTATATATTTTGCAATTAGTTGATACTGTTGTATGCACTTTGGGTCCCTCAGTTCCTTTCAAAGTACTGCTCAATATCTTTCTCATCACCAATATTTATACATTGCATTTCCCATTAATTTTCAAGTTTGTTCTCTTGAAGTTTCTAATAAGCTTCCTTTGTAACTGAATTCCTCTTCTTCCTCCCCAGTATGCATTAAAAAACAGACATCCTCTGAAAGGCACAATGTTTAATGTATTATCTTGCAGTCTAATTCTCAGACTTTTTGAGATAACCTTGAAAAGGCATCAACTCCATGGCATTCTCTAATGAATATCACAGGGACATGCGTGTTTTGACCCAAACCGTGAGAGGAGTTCCTTTGGCAGCAATCCCAGAATTTGGGTCTGCAGATCATAAGAATGAGTTTATTTATGGACAATGATGATGTGAAATCTTCTGTAGAAATACAGAAAATTCTAATCATTGCCTTACTCTCGAGCATCTCTCCTCAATCTGAGCATAATTTCTTTCAGTTTTGATCAGGATGTGTGATGCATAACTAATGGGCTTCCCGCAGCCATCTGGCAGAGTGTGTGAGTTTGCAGCTCGTGCTATGGCAGAAGTGAGACCACGAGTCAAATTTAAAATGAAAGTGAGCTACAGGACACTTGAACTTGTAAGAATGAGTTCTTGTTTTGCTCCATAAATTCTTTCTGGTAGGACTGTCACCTTTAAAAGTTGGCAAATCTCTGTAGTCTTCCCACTGGTCCCCTTTACCTGTGCTGACAAAGGTAAATCTGAGTTTATCAACGGCTTTGTTCCCAAAGAAAAGTTTGCTTATTTGTAAAGTTTTAAAGCTTTCTTTAAAAAGTTAATTTTTACTTGTTATCAAACCAGTCAATCCTAAAGGAAATCAATCCTGAATATTCACTGGAAGGACTGATGCTAAAGCTGAAGTTCCAATGCTTTGGCCATCTGATGCGAAGAGTCAACTCACTGGAACAGACCCTGATGCTGGGAAAGACTGAGGGCAAGAGAAGAGGGCAGCAGAGGATGCGATGGTTGGATGACATCATCACCTCAACAGACATGAACTTGAGCAAACTCCAGGAGATGGTGGAGGACAGAGAAGCCTGGCATGCTACAGTCCATTGGGTCCCCAATAGCTGGACATGACTTAGCGACTGAACAGCAACAAAGCTTTCTTTAGTTCAAATTATTCTCTCATCACTAATTGTTGGAATATGATTTAACTATATGAAGAGGCTGGATTCTGAGGACTTTCTCACTCTTGAGAAGATGCTTATGTATATGAACCAATATCCAAAATTGTGTTTGTTTGATAATTATAAGAAAACAGCTTAATTGACTTGCTTGAAACTGTTGTTACTGTCATTAGTTCTTCACCTCAAGATGGGGCACCAGAGTGCTTCCAAGTAATACTGGGGCAAATGAGGACACTGGCACTCATGCTTACTTTCAGGGTAATTTATGCTGTTTATAATTCTTGCATGAAATAATTTTTCCCTTAAGAAATACTTACTGCCGTGTGTTTTTCACATTATCCTACTCCCAGGTCGGAACTTTTTCCTGCATCATATTCACATATGTAAGTCCGTAATATATTAGTTATTCTTGTCATTGTAATTCATGGCAAGCCAACTTGAATTTGCTTAGATGCCAAGGAAGAGTTGAATAACTACTCTATCTCATTGATTCTAAAATTTGCATTACGATTTTTTAAATAGCTCTGAAATGAGTCTGACAATTGATGGAACATTACTGTTTTTACAAGTATATTTACATAAAATGCATACATAACATGTGGTGCATCTTTTGTATGATGGTGTCTGAAACTTCATCAGGTATGGTAAATCACAGAGAGCTGTAATGCAGGTACATCCTGGGGATAACTTGAACCAGTAGCTCAAGTACTACTGGAACTCTGCCTATGGCCATGGCTTCCCTCATTTGGGTTAGCTTTATTTCTTTCATTGCAGACTAGTAAGAGACAGGGCTACGAATAGCTCTCTAGGGTCAGATCTTATGGGTTCCACCACCACATCACAAATTCAAAACCACCAGCACAGAGTCAGACACGACTGAAGCGACTTAGCAGCAGCAGCAGCAGCAGTAAAGGTAGGCATTATTTTGGTTTGGCTCCAGTTGCCACCCCTTCGCTCAGCCACATTTGGCTGGGAGGTATAGTCATGCAAGAATGATAAAGAGCATAGATGAACAANGGGCACCAGAGTGCTTCCAAGTAATACTGGGGCAAATGAGGACACTGGCACTCATGCTTACTTTCAGGGTAATTTATGCTGTTTATAATTCTTGCATGAAATAATTTTTCCCTTAAGAAATACTTACTGCCGTGTGTTTTTCACATTATCCTACTCCCAGGTCGGAACTTTTTCCTGCATCATATTCACATATGTAAGTCCGTAATATATTAGTTATTCTTGTCATTGTAATTCATGGCAAGCCAACTTGAATTTGCTTAGATGCCAAGGAAGAGTTGAATAACTACTCTATCTCATTGATTCTAAAATTTGCATTACGATTTTTTAAATAGCTCTGAAATGAGTCTGACAATTGATGGAACATTACTGTTTTTACAAGTATATTTACATAAAATGCATACATAACATGTGGTGCATCTTTTGTATGATGGTGTCTGAAACTTCATCAGGTATGGTAAATCACAGAGAGCTGTAATGCAGGTACATCCTGGGGATAACTTGAACCAGTAGCTCAAGTACTACTGGAACTCTGCCTATGGCCATGGCTTCCCTCATTTGGGTTAGCTTTATTTCTTTCATTGCAGACTAGTAAGAGACAGGGCTACGAATAGCTCTCTAGGGTCAGATCTTATGGGTTCCACCACCACATCACAAATTCAAAACCACCAGCACAGAGTCAGACACGACTGAAGCGACTTAGCAGCAGCAGCAGCAGCAGTAAAGGTAGGCATTATTTTGGTTTGGCTCCAGTTGCCACCCCTTCGCTCAGCCACATTTGGCTGGGAGGTGTAGTCATGCAAGAATGATAAAGAGCATAGATGAACAAAGGAAGTTCTGAAGTAGCCATGTATTGAACAGACGGGGATAGGGATGGGGAGGGCACTTCTCAGGAGCAGAGAGGTCAGTGCTGGTGGGGGGACAATGCCATGGATGTCCATTACTGTCATATCTGTATTAACAGGTGACTGGTTATCCTGGTTTGGAAATGTTGACTCTTCACCAGTTTCCAGTTCCCACCTTGTTCTTTCTTCCTTTCTTTCTTTTTGGCTGCGTTGGGTCTTAGCTGTGGCACAGACTCTCTAGTTGAGGCCCAAGGGCTCAGGAGTTGCAGTCCTTGGGCTTAGGTGCCCCACAGCATGTGGGATCTTAGCTCCCACCATGGATCAAAACCACATCACCTGCATTGCAAGGTGGATTCCTAACCACCAGACCACCAGGGAAGTCCCCTCACCTTGTTCTCATAGCTGGAGCCACTAATTCTCTCTCACAGCCCTGCACTCATGTATAGGACACACTGTAAGAGAGCCAATACAGGAAAAACAAAGATATTTCTAAATCATATCTCTTTCCATCCCCTCATTCACAGAAAACAAAACTTTATTGAATCTTTAGGAAGAAAATGTATGTTTCTTTGTAGTGAAATCTGTCGATTGCATAGAGCTCACTCCAAACCCTTCTGGATTGTACTTCAGAGACTGCTGCTGCTGCTAAGTTGCTTCAGTTGTGTACGACTCTGTGGGACCCCACGACAGCAGCCCACCAGGCTTCCCCGTCCCTGGGATTCTCCAGGCAAGAACACTGGAGTGGGTTGCCGTTTCCTTCTCCAATGCAGGAAAATGAAAAGTGAAAGTGAAGTCGCTCAGTCGTGTCTGACTCTTAGTGACCCCATGGACTGCAGCCCACCAGGCTCCTGTGTCCATGGGATTTTCCAGGCAAGAGTACTGGAGTGGGGTACCAATTGACTTCAGAGACTAGAAAGCTTAAAATCCACTTTGCAAACTCATTTGTAAGTAGCTTCTGCCAGAAACTCAGAAGGTGGAGCAAATGATATGAGCTGGCAGCCCATGGTGGGAGAGAATTCTGTGGTGGAGACTATGATCCCTCCAGGGCCACCTGATGGTGGCACAGCTGTCTGGTGCCCCGTGGTCCTAGCAGCAGCTGAATGGGTGTGAGACAGGGTCCTGGTGTGGTTGGGTATTTATCCTGAAGGCATTGTTCCTGGCCCTGTGGCCACCAAACCTGGTCCTGGCCCTTTTGGAAATTCCTTAAGCTTAGATAGCAGTGATAAATCCATCTGTGTCATGGCTAGCTAGAGCGATTCTGTTGTCTCTGACTCAGATCCTTCACCAATACCCTTATGCTATCTGCAAGAACTTCAGGACTTTTCATTTAGTCACAAAAATATTAAAAAATGGGTTCTGGTGGCTCAGATGGTAAAGAATCTGCTTGCAATGTGGGAGACCTGGGTTTGATCCCTGGGTTGGGAAGATCCCCTGGAGGAGGGCATGGCAACCTACTCCAATATTCTTGCCTGGAGAATCTCCATGGACAGAGGAACCTGGCAGGCTATAATCATGGATTGCAAAGATTTGGACACAGCTGAACAACTAAGCACAGCACAGCATTTTAGGGTTTTGCTTTTGATACGTACCATCAAGATTTGGAAACTGAGAATACCTTTATATCAGGTCACTGGAATTGAAAACCTTGGCCATGAATCACCTTGATTCCTACGCTGCCCTGGCCTCACAGTCCCGCTTTCGTGTGTGTGTGTGTGTGTGTGTGTGTATGTGAGTGTACAGGGTCTGTAGGGACCTATATATGACTAAATGAGTTATCACATAAAAAAGAATTACAAAAAAGAAAGGAAAACAAATACCAAAGACAAAATCACCCCAATTAATATATCAACATATTATTCCACCACACAGAGGGAAATCTGGGAGACCTCTCCAGTTATTAGTGGGGTTTGTCACTAAGGAGTGGAGGGGAACTGAATGTGAGGGGAGAGCAGATTTTCTGGTTTTACTTTGTAAATCCTCTTTTGGCTTCTTTGAATTATTTACAGACATGTTTTCATGAGACCTTTTGTAATTAAAGCTAATCATAGACAACACATTTTTCCAAGCAGCCCCTAGTATTTGGATCTTCAGTCTGGAGTTGAGCATACGAGTCCTGGGTTTCTACCCTATTGACGTCTCCCCTGCGCACTGTATTTGCTACAAGTCTGGGCTGCCCGCCTTCACCTGGCTGACTCTTCAAGGACACTGCCTCAGAGAGTCTTTCTGGATTTCTTTCCCATTCTCCCTTCCAAGCTGGCTTGGTAACCCTTCCTATGTCTACTGGCACTCCCCACAGACCATAGTCTGTACCAAGTGGCCCTGAAATTATCTGTTTGTATATTTGTCTTCTCTACTATTCTTTTTTAATCTGAATACAGAAATCATGTCTCATTCATTGTTATGTCTCCAGATTATGCCCTAATGCCTGGCCCATGGGAGTACTCAACACAGTGTTTATTTGGATTCTGTCTCTCTGTTCACATCAGAGAGTCATTACCCCAGCATACTATAGAAATGTGCAAATAAAACAATTACTAACGCCAACTCAGCTTTCGCCTGATAATTGATAGTTCTTTTTTCTGTATCTTCCATATCTCCTTCTTCACATTAGTTGTTCCAACCTTCTTTACATTCCACAGGTGAACTTCCTTTCTCCTAAATTTACCAGGAAGATCAAGACCATCCCTGCTTTCTCTAATTCTAACAGACTATGAGTCCCTCTGTTGGGACCACTTCCCTTCTTTGGCTTTTGACAGTATTTCTATTTCCTCTTGAACCAGTTTATTTACTTTGTTAATTACCACTCTTGTCTCAGACATAGTTGGGTGTGACTTGATGAACTGCAGCAGGATGACACATTTATTCATGCAGTCATTATTGAGCACCTACTGACTGCCAAGCACTCTGCTAGATGGGAATATCCAGAGATAACTATCCTGTACCAGTTAGGATTCCAGTAGAAAAATGTATGGTATTTAAAGCTGGGTAAGTTGAAGAGAATATGGGGTGTGGGGGAGATGTGTATAAGAGACAGGTGTGCGAGTGAGTGTAATAGTGTACAAGAGAGTGTAAGAGTGTGTGATGGTGTGCAAGGGATTATAACAGCATGCAAGGTAGTGTAAGAGTGTGCAAGGGTGTGTTATGGAATGTAAGGGTGTGTGAGGGTAGGTGAGGAAATCTCAGAGCATGCAAAGAAGTATAAGAGTGTGCAAAGATGAGTGAAAGAGTTTAAGAGTCGGTGGGTGTGCAAAGGAATGTAGGAGGGTGTGAGACAGTGTAGTAGTATGTGAGAGTGTAAGAGTGTGGAATGGTGTGCAAGGGACTGGAAGAGCATGTGAAGGAGTGTAAGAGTGTATGAGGGTCTGCAAGGGAATACAAGAGTGTGTGAGGATGTGTGAGAGAGTGTAAGAGTGTGCTAGGGTGTGAGATGGAATGTAAGAGTGTGAGAGAATGTTCCAGGGAGTTTAAGAGAGATTCCAGGTGAAGAGAATATTTGGAGTCACTTGGAACTAGTGGTCATTTCAGGGCTTATAAGAACATGGGAGGAAGTATAAGAATGTGTGAAGGTGTGCAAGGACTGTAAGAGAGTGAGCAAGGCAGTGTAAGTTTGTGAGGTGTACAATGAAATATGAGTGTGTGAGGGCATTCAATGGAGTGTTAGAGTGTGCAAGGGTGTGAGAAGTGTAAGAGTGAGTGAAAGTATGTGAGGGAGTGTAAATGTGAGCGAGGAGGTATAAGAGTGCAAAGGTGTGGGAGGGGAGTAACAGTGAGTGAGGGAGTGCAATAGTGTGCAAGGATGTGTGAGAGCATGTGAGGATGTGCGAGAATATGTGATGGTGTTCAAGGGCTACTGAGGTGATTTGAAGATGTGTGAGGATCTATGAGAGCATAGAAGGATGTACAAGAGTGCACAAGTTTGGGTAAGAGTGTGAGGACGTATGAGAGCATGTGAGGACATGGAAAGGCATGTGTGTCCATGTGAGGGCATGCAAGGGCAATGAGGGCATGCAAAGGCATCTGAGAGCATGCACAGATGTGTGAGAGTGTATGAGAATGCGTGAGGACATGCAATAGCATAAGAGGGAGTGCAAGGACATGCGAGAGTATAAGGGGATGTATGAGGCCTTGAGACGGTGTATGAAAGCAAGTAAGGGTGTGAGAGATGTGTGAGGACGTGTGAGAGTGTACAAAGACATCCAAGGGCATGGGAGGACGTGCAAGGACATAGAGGAAGTGTGCGAGCATGTGAGGGCATGCGAGGGCATGTGAAGGCATGTGAGGGTTTCTGAGGGCGTGTGAGAGCATGTGAGTATGTGTGAGATTGAGCTAGAATTTGCAAGGGCATGCAAGACCATGCCACG
>SJYW01031746.1:63219-110273 GCA_006410735.1 Raphicerus campestris | reverse complement strand
TAGCTGTTAGTATGCCCTTCTGCATGCAGTCCCAATGTATTGGATTTTTGCTATATAAATCAATTTTAGGTGATTTAAAAGGTGGATCCTAGAGTTATTAAATTTTGATTTTCATAATGAATGGTAAGCCTGTGAATTTTATATGCCTTGTTTTGTTGTATTTTCTCATCCTACCTGTTCATCTCTTTTGAAATCTTATCTTTGATTGACAACAGTGATAAGCAGCCATCCATACCTGTAATACTCTTATAGCTTCTATTTTTAAAATAAGTTTTATTTCATTGTATTGCATAATGTAATCCACATAATTTTTGATATGGATATCTAGTTATCCCAATAATACTCATTAATGAGTGACTCTTTTCCTGATTTCTATTCTTTTGGGTTAATCATTGTTTCCTGGTTTCTAGAAGAAACATCTAGTACCACTACTTCATTGGTGGTTTTTTTAAGGCATGTCACTAGTTTATGACAATCCAATTAAGATGCATGGATCTTCCTTATAACCTGCTTCATGAAATTCATATATAACATTTTGTCAAAAGTCATAGATTATTTTTCCCTTTGTCTATATTTGCATCTCTTTTATTTAGAATACAATGGACAACTTTTCTAGTACAATATTAAGGAGGATTAATGACAAAGGGAAATTTGTCATCTTCCTATTGTGAAGTTGAACATTTCTAATGCTAAGTCCTATGCTATGTGTGATAGTTACTATTAGTTTTAAGTATGCACTCTTTATCAAATTAAGAAAGAAAAATTCC
The DNA here is from genome assembly GCA_006410735.1 of Raphicerus campestris. Taxonomy (NCBI): domain Eukaryota; kingdom Metazoa; phylum Chordata; class Mammalia; order Artiodactyla; family Bovidae; genus Raphicerus; species Raphicerus campestris. Next base: position 109,506 of record SJYW01031746.1, on the reverse strand, counting down.
TAGAGTTTTAATCAAGAAAATATTTTGTATTTAATGAAATACTTCCTTTGTACCTATTCATGTAATTATATGATCTTTACTCTTTCCTGTTGGTATAATGATTGTCTTGATCATGTTTTGTTGTATTAACCTTGCATTCCTGAAATAAACCTAACTCAGTCATCAGGGATTATTTGTGTTTAGATGTTTGGAACAATTTCATTCTCCTCCTTCCTTCTACCTCCCTCCCTCACCTTTCCCCTTCCTCCCTTTTGCGCTGTCTTCCTTTGCATCTATGGTGATAATTATAGTTTTTTTCTTTGTTACTGGCCTTAGGTTTGGGCCATAATTTCATGTTTAACTTATAAAGTCAGGTCAGAAAGATATTGTTTTTTTCCATTTGTGAAACAATATGTGACAGAATTATTTATTATTGGAAAGATCTGCAAATTTAGCAGGACCAGTTGCCTTTTCTCCTTTTTTTTTTCATTTTATTGTAAAAGGTTTTCCTATTTTTCCCCCTTCTATTTAATTCTGCTGGGGCGTTTTTTTTTTCTCTGCTATTGGTTTGGCTAAAAAGTTTGCCTTGGTTTTTCTGTAACATCTTACAGAAAAGTTTATAGTAAGTGTGCTATAATAAATCATCTCCTGTTAATTTTTCACTCTAAGGTGGAGTAACAAAGGTACTTGGAGCTTGGAGACTGATTTTTAAAGACATTCTCAGAAAACCTCATGAGGTATTCTTTAGGACAGTACACGGATCAAAATGAGACCTTTTATTTCTGCAAGTTTTGTTAGCTTTTATATTTTTGAAAACTCATCTGTTTTGTTTTGGTTTAGGGCTTCCCTGGTGCCTCAGAGGTTAAAGCAGCTGCCTGCAATGCAGGAGACCTGGGTTCGATCCCTGGGTCAGGAAGATTCCCCTGGAGAAGGAAATGGCAACCCACTCCAGTATTCTTGCCTGGAGAATCCCATGGATGGAGGAACCTGGTGGGCTACAGTCCATGGGGTTGCAAAGAGTCGGACACAACTGAGTGACTTCACTTTCAAATATTTTAACATACAATTGAAAATAATAGTCCTCCATTTTAGTGAAATAAATTTGGGTTTGAATTGTGATAGCTATTTTTTTTGGACTGAATATTATTAATCCAGATTTTCTTTTTATTTCATTGATTAACACTTTTAAAAAAATTATCAAAGAACCTCCTGTTACTCATTCTATAGCTTTTGGTTCTTTATTTATGCTTAGTTTATTAGTTCTCCTTTTCCTAGTTTTTCTTAAAGATTTTCTTTATTTTTAGAAAACAGATAATTTAGAAAATTCATTAAATAAGGAAAATTAGGGCTGAGTCTGACAACCCAAAGATAGCTATGTTTATTTTGATGCATTTACTTGCATTTGCAAAATTTTGGGACAGTCATGTATAAGCTTTATCGACCACATATGGGTATTAGATCAAATGGATGTGTTGTTTAAAACACATACTGAATTATAAGTATGTATGTCACATACATACTGAAAAAGGTCACATACATACTGAATTATATAGTGGATTTCCTCTCTGATGTAGGTTATTATTTAAAATTTTAATCAACTATTATTGTTTATTCTTTCAAGTTGCACTATTTTTTACTTTGGGAATGTGGTGTGTAGAATCTCTTTTTTTGTTGTTATTGAAGTGAAGAAAATTTTTTGTGCTTTATTTGATTGATATTTTTGATGACCCATTGTACCAAAACAGAGTTTTACTTCTGTGATTCTATTTCTGTTAATTATGCCTAATTTATTATAATAATCAATCCTACACTTTCTTTGTTCAGTCTCGATCCTTCGGATTTGCCGTGTGGAATACCGTCATTTCAAAGTACAATTCTATTTCTGTCTATATTTTCCCTGCNTTCTGTTAATTATGCCTAATTTATTATAATAATCAATCCTACACTTTCTTTGTTCAGTCTCGATCCTTCGGATTTGCCGTGTGGAATACCGTCATTTCAAAGTACAATTCTATTTCTGTCTATATTTTCCCTGCATGGTATGCTGGTATTCTTAGACTTTTAGCGTTTGCTATAACTTTGATTATTCTTGAATGACTTTATTTCACTTTGAAATCAAGCAGTGAGATAGCAACTCTTAGTTTCCCTTCTTCTTTTTTGACAGGAACCATTTAAAAAGTCTGTTGAATTTGTTGCATTATTGCTTCTGTTTTATGCTTCAAATTTTTGTCTGTGAGGTCTGTGGGACTCAACTCCCCCACCAGGGATCGGAACTGCACCCACTGGATTGGAGCTGAGGCCTTAACCACCAGACCACCGGAGAAGTCCCACAACTCTTGGTTTTCTTATAATAAAACAGGCAAAGCCTTGTCCACCCCTCCCTCAGTGTTTTCTCCAAACATGTCCCTTGGCACATGTATTGGTTTCCTGGGACTACCTTAACAAAGGGCCACAGACCAGGCAGTTTACACAACAAAGGTTTGTTGAGTCACAGTTCTCCAGGCTCAGTCCAAGATCACAGTGTTGGCAGACTCGGTGGCTGCTAAGAGCTGTGAGGGAAGGAGTGGTTCCGGGCTTCTCTCCTTGGCTTGCAGACATGCGTCTTCTCCCAATCTCTCTTCACACTGTCTTACTTCTACACCAACAATACTGGATCAGCACCCGCCCTAATGATCTCATTTTAACTTCATTATCTCTGTGGAGTCCTGTCTCCTGATAAGGTCACATTCTGAGTTACTGGGGGGTAAGACTTCAATGAATGAATTTAAAAGATTAAACATTCAGAGGATGATGTTTTGGGGGAGATACTCAATTCAACCATTCAATTCAGCAAATCTTTATTAAGTACCCAGTGTGGATTGGGTTCAATAATCAAACTAGTCACACACTTTTCTTGCATCTCCTTGTAAAATTATCTTTATTTTTGCTATTCTTTCTTCTTTCATTCATCGGGTTTTTAGAATGTGCTTTAACTCATTATATCTTGAGGTGATGATCATCATCTAATTTGGTTACTTTTCTCACATTTTTAAACATTAAGTATTTAAACACAATATTTACAATTTACTTATGTAGGCTTCTCATACAAACTGGTGAGCTTTCTCTCCCTCTGGGGGTGACAAGGAGGCAGACAGTTTTCGGTGATGGTGCCATGCATCAGCAGTGTTCGTGAACATGTGTTTTCTTTTACATACATTGGGTTTCCTGATAAGATCTTGTTTGAAGAAAGCCAAGAATTCCCTGTCCGGGTTACCTATCCCAGGTAATCTAGGGGGATGGGTGCACCCATCCCCTCACTGCAGGGAACATTGACTGTTTATGACCCACTGCTGACCCCCTGGTCCAAAGAATTACCCTCGGCATGGAGTTACTTGGAGATTATACCCCTCTCAGCCACCCCCAGTCAGTGACCAACTCAAGTTCAAGTACAATTTCAGTCGCTCAGTCGTGTCTGACTCTTTGCGACCTCATGAATCGCAGCATGCCAGGCCTCCCTGTTCATTACCATCTCTTGGAGTTCACTCAGACTCACGTCCATCGAGTCCGTGATGCCATCCAGCCATCTCATCCTCTGTCGTCCCCTTCTCCTCCTGCCCCCAATCCCTCCCAGCATCAGAGTCTTTTCCAATGAGTCAACTCTTCGAATGNAAGCTAGGCTCCAGTTGAGACAGCATCTTCTTCCTTGTTTAGTTTTTTTCATCCTTCCCTATCCTTCTTCTCTTATTCCTCCTCTCCAAGAGCATTTCCTCCATAAATCACCTGTGCGAGAATCTCCATCTCAGCTTCTATGCTAGAGAACTTCTATTCTAGGGAAACTTTCTTTAGACAAAAGGGTTCCACAACTAGATATTGGGTAAAAATCATAGCTCTAATATAAATATGTTGTGAGACATCTACCAGGGTAAGTGGAATCCCAGGTGGTTCTAGGAAAGAAGTTAGAACTCATATTTCAGTGATATTCTTGCTGTCTTCTGAGAAAGAAGCCACTGGAGACCACTTTTAATCAACAGATATGAGATGAACCATATAACTAACCATTATTGTGGGGACGTTCCAGACCAGTGAATACCATCCAATCAATGGAAGGAGATGCTTCAGACTCTGATATGAGATTGTCAAATGTCTTCTCTGCTGCTGCTGCTGCTAAGTCGCTTCAGTTGTATCTGATTCTGTGCGACCCCATAGACGGCCTCCCATTAGGCTCCCCTGTCCCTGGGATTCTCCAGGCAATAACACTGGAGTGGGTTGCCATTTCCTTCTCCAATGCATGAAAGTGAAAAGTGAAAGTGAAGTCGCTCAGTCATGTCCGACTCTTAGCAACCCCATGGACCGCAGCCCACCAGGCTTCCCCATCCATGGGATTTTCCAGGCAAGAGTACTGGAGTGGGGTGCCATTGGCTTCTCCAAATGTCTTCTCTAAAGAGAATTAATTATGAGTCCTTCTCATAAATGTGTTTTTATTTTTGTTTCCTCTGATGGGAATTCAAAGACCTGAGGTTGGGAGGCCTTAAACTCAGGAGAGAAAGAGAACAAGGAAGAGCAAGGAAGCAGGTCAGAGGCGCATGGTGGGAGGTGGGCAGCCGAGAAGCTGTGGTAAAAGCTTTCTCCAACTGGGCTTCTCATGGTTCCATCAAACACAAGTGCAAAACGAAAGCATCTTGTCCCTAAATCAACCTATTCTTCCCTAGCTCACTAGATAACGTGACCATCTATCCACTCCTTGTCTTTTCCCAGACTGTTATCCTCTTTTCACTGTAGTCTTTCCCATGCCTTCTGATTCTCAGAAACCAGTCTAACATTGTGTCAATTGTACCTTTTAAATATTTCTCTGGTCCATTCACTCTTCTCCACCATTTCTACCAATCCTGTCTCGGCTACCATTACATCATGCCTGGACTATGCAATAGATTCCTAATGGGTCCATTCTCTACACTATAGCCACCGTGTCTTCTGAAACACAAATCTGACTTCTGCTACTGTTCTGCTTAAAACCCCATAGTAGGGGTTTCCCTCAGGATAAAGTCCAAAATATATATCGTGACCCACATGACCTTGCTTTATTTGGACTCAGCCTGTGAAAATACTGTAAAAATCATTTTAAAGTGAAGTTTATTTATAATGTTCTGTTAGTTTCTGATATACAGCAAAGTGATTCAGTGATATATAGATATACATATATTTCTTTTCAGATTCTTTTCCATTATAGGTTATTATAAGATATTGAATATAGTTCCCCATGCTATACAGTGAGACCTTGTTTATTTTATGTTATGTATACTGGTATGTTTCTATTGATCCCAAACTCCTGTCTTATCACTCTGTCCATGTTTCCCCTTTGATAGCCATAAATTTGTTTTCTATATTTGTCAGTCTGTTTCTATTTTACAAAACAGATAAGTTCATTTGTATCATTTTTTAGAGTCTGTATATAAGTTTTATATATATATATATATATAAAATGATATTTGTCTGACTTACTTCACTTAGTGTGATAATCTCTAGGTCCATCCAGGTTGCTGTAAATAGCATTATTTATTTCTTTTCTATGGCTGAATAATAGTCCATTATACATACATATGTATATATATATATACACACACACACACACACACACACCATATCTTCACATCTTTATCCATTCATCTGTCAACAGACATTTAGGTTGCTTCCAGGTCTTGGCTATTATAAACAGTGCTGCTAAGAATACTGGAGTACATGTATTTTTATTGTTTATTGCACTACTTTAAAACTGTCTTAAGTTGGAATATAGTTAGTCTATAATGTGTTCATTTCTGCTATACAATAACATATGCACTATTATTGTTCACAGAATTCATATGGATATAAGCTGTGCTGTGCTTAGTTGCTCAGTCGTGTCTGACTCTGTGCCACCCCTTGGACTGTAGCCCACCAGGCAACTCTGTCCATGGGGATTCTCCAGGCAAGAATACTGAAGTGGGTTGCCTTGCCCTCCTCCAGGGAATCTTCCCAACTCAGGGATTGAACCCAGGTCTCCTGCATTGCAGGCAGATTCTTTTCTGTCTGAGCCACCAGAGAAGCCTGTGAATACTGGAGTGGGTAGCCTATCTCCAGAGGATCTTCCTGACACAGGAATTCATCCAGGGTCTCCTGCATTGCAGGTAGATTCTTTACCAACTGAGCTACCATAACATGGAATAATTATGTAAAAGCATATTGATGTCTAAGGAGAGATTGAATCTTCAGTTCTTTCTCTTTCTCTCTCATCTATTATCCATTATGTGAATTTAAAAGATTGTGTTCCTTACTACAGTTTTTATCTTTTATTAATCATCTCTAGAGCAGGAACTGGCAAAGTATAGCCTATAAACAAAATCTGGCTCATGACTTGTTTTCATGAGTAAACTTTTGTGGGAACTCAGCCACGCCCTTTCATTATCTATGGCTGCTTTTTTGTGACCAGGACAGAACTGAATAGTTGTGACAAAGACCTCAAGGCCTGCAAAGTCTAAAATATTTATTATCTTACCCTGTTACAAAAAGTTTACTGACCCCTGTACTAGAATCTCATTTAATTCTACAGCAGTCTTGTAATACATGTATCATGGTTCCATTTAAGCTATAATGGTGCTGGAATACATAGCAAGGTAAAGGTCACAAAACAATGCCAGGATCCAATCCCGTGGAAAACTCCATTATTTGCGCTCAGCCTCTTTTATATACACAATGCCACAAATCTTACAAAAAATGCTCTCATTCTTCTTTTTGAGATGAGTAAACCAAAGCTTTGTAATCTGTCCCAGTTATATAGCTGATGAGTAGAAGAGTGGGAATTTGAACCTACATTAGTATAAAGTGTCATTTCTCAGCCTCTACATTCTTCCAGGTAACCCTGCCTCTTGCCTGGAGAATTCCATGGACACAGGAGCCTGGAAGACTACAATCCATGGAGTCACAGAGTCGGACATAACTCTGGGACTTTCACAACCCTACCTCTAAAAATGCATTCCTTCTCAAAATTTTTTGAAGAGCCATGCTTTGATCCTAGCTTTAGAAAAAAACTGCCATGAAATTAATACTGAATTCCATTCCCTTCAGATGCAAAGGTAAGGAAAACAGCTGATGGGGTTGGCGTTGTTTTACAGATATGTTTTTGTACCTCCAGTGCTGGGATTTTCTAATCCATAAAGCATTTAAGGATATCATTTACCTAACAAAACTTGTTAAAACTGAGCTAATTCATTGCACAATAGTCCTATTCTTCCTCCTATTTTTTTTTGCAGATTAGCAGGCAATAGATGCAAAATTACTTCTTACACAAATTCACTATGTAACCCCATCAGATTCATTGGAAGCATATAGTTTAAAAAGGATACTGGGGACTTGCTTGGTGGTCCAGTGGTTAGGACTTTGTGCTTCCAATGCAGGGAGCATGGGTTTCATCTCTGGTCAGGGAACTAAAATCCTGTGCAGTGTGGTCAAAAAGAAAAAATTAAAAAAAACAAAACTGTATAAGACTCTCCCTCCTGTATTTCTTTTTGACCTTCAAACATGTAACACTACAAAGTAATCATCACTTTATGATGTCCAAAGAGTCTCATTTTATCAAAGTACAGCTAGGATGTATGGGACAAGGAGGAAATCCACATTTGAATGGTAGAGTGTTGGGTTGTAATTCCATCTGGCTTTGTGGGAATGAATTGGCAGCCAGATGGAAGTGAGTAGAACTAGAGAGACTGTGTCAACAGTGGGAATAGAAAAAGAGGCTGTGATAAAGACAGAGAAAGAAACAGAAATTCCCCTTGTAGATTTTCATGGGGGTTTTGTGGGTACAGGCAAGGAAAGTGACACAGACGTAGACAGGGGCGTGACTGTGAGCCCAGGCCTCACGGAGCTACTATGTGTGAGGTTATCATTGTGCTTGTTTCACACCTGGGAGAACAGAGGCTTCGTGTGATGTCTCACCCAGGGAAGTAGGGAGACAGAAGGGAACACACAGCAGGATCGATTAACAGAACTGGTGCCTTTGAGCACCTGCCCATCACATGACAGAAACAGCCTCTGAGGTGAAATCTTCCACCCATGGGCTCGTACGCCTCGTAATGCATTTTGTCTCCGTGTTGGCTTTTGTTTTTTATCCCAGTAAGAATGAGCCATGTGGGCTTGCTTTCCATCACAGACAAGAAAGCGTTTGCCTGTTGCTTGTTATGCATCTTCTAAGAAGTAGCATTTTTTAAGAAGTAGCATTTTTAGATCTGGAGCCCATACTGCAGAGGGCAGGAAAGAAAGAGAAAAATACTCCTGGGACAAAGAGTTCCCTTCTAATTATGTTATGAGGAGTTGCCTGTTGACTCCCCCTGCTGCGTTGAATCAAGCCTTGGGATCCTTAACAAATGGCAGGTGAAATTCACACCAGGCAGTCTGTGGGGGGGGGGGGGTTGAAAACTGACACCAATAATTCCCAGTGGACTATTTTTGCAAAGGTGTAAAGTTTGTTTTCTTAAATTACTTTGAACACAATTCCCATGATTTTAGAGGCTCTTTTAACAGGACCTAAAAGATCTGGCAGAAGGTAGGGGAGGAGCTTAGGATGATCAGAAGGACTTTTGAAATTAGTTACATCAGTCTTAAGTACTCAAAACATTGCTCTTATAATTGTCATGCGTTTTTCTTCATAAGCCACTGCAGCAGGACAAATAACAGATCGCTTATTCTGCCAGCTTCCACACACCACTGAAAAAAATAATTTGCAGAGCTAGTGGGGGAGTCTATGCTGCATTGAATGAGAAAAAAATCAGGTGGTGTTTCATTTGTATTAACTAGAAAAACAAAGAAATTAATTCATGAAGCAAAAATATAGACTATGAAATCAACCTTGAATATTCATTAGAAGTACTGATGCTGAAGCTGAAAGTCCAGTACTTTGGCCACCTGATGTGAAGAGCTGACTCACTGGAAAAGACCCTGATGTTGGAAAAGAATGGAGCAGGAGAAGAAAGGGACAACAGAGGATGAGATGGTTGGATGGCATCACTGACTCAATGGACATGAATTGGAGCTAACTGGGAGATAGTGAAGAACAGGGAAGCCTGGTGTGCTGCAGTCCATGGGGTCACAAAGAGCAACAACATCGCAATAGGGAACGTTCGTGATTAGAGAGGCTGACCAGATGACTCTTAGTGGCCACTGGAAAATGCCACCAATGTGAAGGAAAGTGACCCAATGGGCTGTTTTTCTGCCTTGTTTGGACAAGTTTTGCCTGTGTGTGATTACAACAGTGTGGTGTACCTAGTTGGTGAGCTTCTAGGCTAGTTGGCGAGCTTCTAGGATTTCCAGCAAACACTGACACTGTTTTACAACTCCTATGATTAGTAAAAAAGATGATTTTAAAAATAGCTGATAGTAGAAAGAGGACACATAAAACGTGTGCAGATTGTATTTATTTTTATTTTGCTATTTGTCAGTGCTAGAGTAATCAAAATGTCTCACAAAAGTGAGAATGCAGAGGCTTCTAATGAAGGCAGGCTGGATCTCGCCATGCTTGGGGTTGTTGCTGCTGAAGAATGTCTCCCAGCAGCCTGTCAATGGTGCCTGAAATAGTACCACCTGATTCATGCCTGATTTGGGGTGGTTGTTAAAGAGCCAGTGCCCACAAGGCATACAACCTTAAGTCTAGGCTAAGTTATTCAGGAAAGGCCTCTCTTCCCGGTGTGGCAAGTGATTGGCTGGGGACACCTGTGTGTAGAGTTTCCAGGGGAGGGTTCTGGGTGGGCAGAGAGTCATCAGGTGGCACCTGGGAGAAGAAGAAGCTCTGAGGGTGCCAGCAGGTGTCCTAGCAGAGCCAGGGTGGGCTGACTTCACCCATTTCACTGTTCCTAGCCTGGTAGTCAAATCAAGGATGACAACATAATGCTGAGACATTTGCTCAGTGGTTACCTGCAAAGTCAGAGAACCAAGAAAATGCCTCTGGATTTCAAAGGCCTCCTACCCATGTTATTTGTATAACTGGGTGGAAAACCACCAAGGACCTAAGAAAAAATGCACTGTTGGCAAGATCTTGACTTCTGGGTTGACTAGCATTGTCAATCAGGAAGCTTTGGCCCCGGTGTGAAAGAACAGATTGAACCGTGATCTTCGCAGAGTGATGGAGGCAAGAAAAACCAGCAGATGGTTGGCAGTGCTGTGGCCAAGGCGTTGATAGCAACAGAACCCAGGGCTCGCAGTTCCATAGTCAGCTGAGGCCCTGCGTACTGCACAGACGAGGGAGTGGGCTGTCACAGGGTCGTGTCAGGACACGTGTGGAGCCCGAGTCCCAGGCTGAGCAAAGCAGATTTTCCCTAATCTCTTCAGCACATGGTCCTGCGGGTGCAGCCCTAGAGAGCTTCACAAATGGCCTGAAAGGATCTCTAATGGTTTGTACAATTTCATGCTCCTAGGATATTTTCTGAAATTTTAGGGGCAATTTTCAGTCTTTAACAAATTAGGAAAGTTTCTCTGTGTATGAAAGTTGTCTTCAGATATTGACTTTCTGGGTCATTTTTAAAATTTTTTTAAATTTTATTTTGATGCTTGATTATGGTGGTATAAAGTGATAAAACTGGACCTCATAAGAAAACCTTATGCACAAATAATTCCCAATTGGGAGAGAAGGTGTTGGGGGCTATACACACACACACACATATATACACACACATAGTTATAATGTGTATACTCATGCACACTAGTTTCCAACTACAAATATTCTGATAGATCCCACCCCCGTCCCCAACCCTTTCAACTCGAGTTGTTTCATTAGTGTTTTGGCTATAATCATATTTATTTATAATTTATTTATTTTAAAAAATTAAAATAATAAAACTTAGTTAAACTAAAAGAACGCAGTTCTCCCATTTCTTCTACTGCTTCACCACCACCACCACATAATTAGATTGAATAATCTAATATAATTGCATTTAGGTGTGGGAAACAGAAAATACATCTTCAGTGTCTTAAACAAAAAGAAAATAACTTTTCTCACTTGAGAGATCTGGCATTGGTGGGTTTTGGTTCAGCAGTGAGACAATGGGAGGGCCCCTATTGTGTGATTTGCTTGGCCCTTTCCTTCATAAACGTAAGAAAGCTGCCGTAGCTCAAGCCATCACATCCGTAAGGAGGAAAGGAAAATGGGAGTAGGATCATGCCAATTGCCAGCATCTGCCTGGGAAGACTTCTGCTTATGTCTCATGGATCTGAATTGAGTCCCTTGGGTATCTGCACTGCAGTGAGGAATTTGTAGTAGGAAGGTCTAAGGCGAAGTGGGGGAGGCTTGGGGTGGCCATTTAAAGAGTTTGCTGCAGTTACAGCCTGGGTGGGAGGAGAGTTTGGGGGAGAATGGATACATATACATGCATGGCTGAGTCTCTTTGCTCTTCACCTGAAACTATCACAACACTGTTAATCAGTTACACCCCAATACAAAACAAAAAGTTAAAAAAATAAAGTTGATTGCCTTTGTAATTACACATGTGATAAAAGAGTCTGCCATAATTAGTTTCCACTATGGTCAGAAAATGACCAACCCTGATTGAGTGACCCTCTCAATTGAGATGGCTCTTTATTTTGCTTCTAAGGTAAGGTTTCATTTCTAGATGTGGGCACTGAACTTTGATCCTTAGGGACATCATCTAAAAGTGTATTTCCATGAAGTAAGAAATACGCTGGAGAAGAGGCCTGGAATGGTTGCAAAGTCCAGACTTTAAATCAAGAAGGCAGAAATGCCTTGTCCTTTTTAGTAATGTGAAATCCTGAGCATGTCTTGGAGGCCATGTCTCTATTTTCAAGCAGTTCTTGTACATATTCACCTTTGCAGAAAACCAATGAAGAGTGAAGACTTGGTGTCTAACAATGCTTCCCTGGGTGGGACAGAAGTAACCATAGGATCTCTGGGTAGCTTTGGCCTTGGTAAACCACACACAGTTGTGATGAGCAGTTTTGAAGGAATCCTCCAAGGATACACTGAAACAGAAATCAAAACAGTGTGCTCACAATTATGAACTACTGAGAAATAGTACGAGCTCTGGATTCCAGTTCTATTTTGTCATATTCAACTGTGTGAGTTTGGGCTTCCCTGNATATAATTGCATTTAGGTGTGGGAAACAGAAAATACATCTTCAGTGTCTTAAACAAAAAGAAAATAACTTTTCTCACTCGAGAGATCTGGCATTGGTGGGTTTTGGTTCAGCAGTGAGACAATGGGAGTGCCCCTATTGTGTGATTTGCTTGGCCCTTTCCTTCATAAACGCAAGAAAGCTGCCGTAGCTCAAGCCATCACATCCATAAGGAGGAAAGGAAAATGGGAGTAGGATCATGCCAATTGCCAGCATCTGCCTGGGAAGACTTCTGCTTATGTCTCATGGATCTGAATTGAGTCCCTTGGGTATCTGCACTGCAGTGAGGAATTTGTAGTAGGAAGGTCTAAGGCGAAGTGGGGGAGGCTTGGGGTGGCCATTTAAAGAGTTTGCTGCAGTTACAGCCTGGGTGGGAGGAGAGTTTGGGGGAGAATGGATACATATACATGCATGGCTGAGTCTCTTTGCTCTTCACCTGAAACTATCACAACACTGTTAATCAGTTACACCCCAATACAAAACAAAAAGTTAAAAAAATAAAGTTGATTGCCTTTGTAATTACACATGTGATAAAAGAGTCTGCCATAATTAGTTTCCACTATGGTCAGAAAATGACCAACCCTGATTGAGTGACCCTCTCAATTGAGATGGCTCTTTATTTTGCTTCTAAGGTAAGGTTTCATTGCTAGATGTGGGCACTGAACTTTGATCCTTAGGAACATCATCTAAAAGTGTATTTCCATGAAGTAAGAAATACGCTGGAGAAGAGGCCTGGAATGGTTGCAAAGTCCAGACTTTAAATCAAGAAGGCAGAAATGCCTTGTCCTTTTTAGTAATGTGAAATCCTGAGCATGTCTTGGAGGCCATGTCTCTATTTTCAAGCAGTTCTTGTACATATTCACCTTTGCAGAAAACCAATGAAGAGTGAAGACTTGGTGTCTAACAATGCTTCCCTGGGTGGGACAGAAGTAACCATAGGATCTCTGGGTAGCTTTGGCCTTGGTAAACCACACACAGTTGTGATGAGCAGTTTTGAAGGAATCCTCCAAGGATACACTGAAACAGAAATCAAAACAGTGTGCTCACAATTATGAACTACTGAGAAATAGTACGAGCTCTGGATTCCAGTTCTATTTTGTCATATTCAACTGTGTGAGTTTGGGCTTCCCTGATGGCTCAGTGGCAAAGAATCTGCGTGCAATGCAGAAGATGCTGGTTCAATCCCTGGGTCAAAGAAGGAGGCAATGGCAACCCACTTCAGTATTCTTGCCTGGGAAATCCTATGGACAGAGGAGCCTGGCGGGCTACAGTCTCTGGGGTCACAAAGAGTTGCATAGGACTGAACAACTAACAGTCTCACTTTCAGATGGGTGGGTCACTAACATCCAAAGGATATTATTTCCACATAAGTGAAATGATGAGTTGGATTAGGAGATAATTTTTTAAATATAAAGGGTAAGGATGTTCCCATAAAGGCTAAACATTAATCTATATTTTTAATTAGGTGGATTATAGAATATATGGTTNTCAGATGGGTGTGTCACTAACATCCAAAGGATATTATTTCCACATAAGTGAAATGATGAGTTGGATTAGGAGATAATTTTTTAAATATAAAGGGTAAGGATGTTCCCATAAAGGCTAAACATTAATCTATATTTTTAATTAGGTGGATTATAGAATATATGGTTTAAGATTGGATCACACAGAGTCGGACACGACTGAAGTGACTTAGCAGCAGCAGCAGCAGCAGCAGCATCCATTAAAATTGACCCAGTTGCAATTAAAAAAGAGTAGCATTACCCCAATTTTTTTAAAATAGAAGTTTCATTTCCTGCATTCCTTACAGTTTAAAAAAATATGACCAGCTTGGCTGACTGTGAGAGCACATGAGTCTGTTTAATTGGCAGCAGTGAATATGTACATTTAAATACTAATTCAAACAGTATAACCTCCAACTAACTGCTGCTCAACAGTTATCAAAATTTCCACTGAGATTATATTTATGAACTGCCAAATCTGCATTTCTAACCCAGATTTCTCTGTTGAAGAAATTGAATTGCCCACTGAATATTTCTATGAAGAAAGTCCACTCTGAGTTTAAGATGGAGTTCACTTCTGCAAACCTGCTCCTCTTTCTGACTCTTCTACTTCATTGAAAGAACCCACCATCCCACCTCTTGATTTCCTCTTCTAAATATCTGTCTCCCCAAATCTTCTTGTGCACCACTCCCACCGTCATCCATCCATCCTGGCTGTTTTAACCACTTGTGTGATTAAGAAGCAGCCATCCAACCTGGTTTCTCCCATTCTAGTCCCCATTGCAATCCACCCTTACAATCTTGCTGAAACAGAACTATCATTATTCTTTCATCTACCACATATTTATTGAACATTTTCTGCATGACTGCCTCTGTTCCAATGACTGGGATTCAGCAGCACCCAAAACTAAGTCCTAATCTTCATGGAACTTAACATTGCAAGAGAGACAGACAAGAAATTATCAAATGGATATATACTAAAATGATGGGTGGGTTGAGTGCTATGCAGGAAAGCAAGGTAGCCATATTTTTAGGTAAGGAGGTCAAGGAAGGTATTTCAAGGGTAATATTACCTTCAGAATGAAATAAGAAAGAAAACTAGGTGAACATCAGAGGAAAGGATGTTCCAGAATGAGGAAGACCTAAAGTAAAGAGCTTTCTTGGTAAGCTCAAAGAGACCAGTCAGGTTGGAGTGGAGTCAGCTTTTGGTAAGTGGAGGAAAGGAGGCCACGGAGGTGATGAGGGACCAGATATCTAGAGGCTGTCCAGCTGTTGAAAACTGTTTAGCCAGAGAGGAGGTTACCTGACTCATGTTTCATCCATTACTTGCTCTATTGAGTAGAAAATAAACTTTGTACAAGGGATCAATAATGGTCTGAAAGAGATCAGTAAGGAGGGTTTTGCAGAGTTTGTGCAAGAAATAATGAAGAGTTTATTTAATTTTATTCATTTATTCTTTATTAGGATAAAATATGCATAGCAGACAATTTACCATTTTAACCACTTCTAAGTATACAGTTCACTGGCATTAAATATGTTCATATTGTTATGCAACCACCACCACCATCCATCTCTGAAACAGTTGGCATCTTCCCAAACTGAAACTCTGTACCCATTAAACAGTAACTTCCCATTCCCTCCTCCCCCTAGTCCCTGGTAACCACTGTTTTACTCTCTGTCTCTATGAATCTGACTGTTACCTCATATAAGTGGAATCATATACTACCTCTCTTTTTGTCTCTAACCTGTTCACTTAGTATAATGTCTTTAAGATTCATCCATATAGTAGCATGTGCCAGAATTTCCTTCTTTTTTAAGACCAAATAATATTCCACTGTATGTATAGACTATGTTTTGTTTATCCACTCATGTATTGATGGACACTTGAGTTGTTTCCATCTTTTGGCTATTGTGAATAGTGGTGCTATGAACATGGGCATACAAATACATATTCAAGACCTTGCTTTCATTTTTTTGGTATCTACAGAAGTGGAATTAATGGATCACATGGTAATTCTTGTGGGTTTCTTTGACTGTCGAGATCATAAGAATCTACTTCTCTGTGTAAAATATTTCAGTGGTTTTCCGCTGCCTTCAGGACAAGTCCAAAGTCAGGTCAAACATCCTGCATGATCTCACCCTTTGGCAATCTTTCACAATCCTCTACCCCCACATTCTAAATTCTAGTGAATTTCTTTGAATCTGTAGAGGAGGCCATGCTGTTTCCTCTTTTGAAAACTGCCCCTCCCCACAGCTGATTTATGCTTATTCCTAGTTCTCCCTTACAGAGCATCTCCATCCTGTGTGGCCCCCATAGACCTTGCTTTTTCCCCGTCACACACATCACCCATCCTTGCAGGGCTGTCATAGACTGATTTGTCTGTGCTGNATGGCATCACTGACTCAATGGACATGAATTGGAGCTAACTGGGAGATAGTGAAGAACAGGGAAGCCTGGTGTGCTGCAGTCCATGGGGTCACAAAGAGCAACAAACCGCAATAGGGAACGTTCGTGATTAGAGAGGCTGACCAGATGACTCTTAGTGGCCACTGGAAAATGCCACCAATGTGAAGGAAAGTGACCCAATGGGCTGTTTTTCTGCCTTGTTTGGACAAGTTTTGCCTGTGTGTGATTACAACAGTGTGGTGTACCTAGTTGGTGAGCTTCTAGGCTAGTTGGCGAGCTTCTAGGATTTCCAGCAAACATTGACACTGTTTTACAACTCCTATGATTAGTAAAAAAGATGATTTTAAAAATAGCTGATAGTAGAAAGAGGACACACAAAACGTGTGCAGATTGTATTTATTTTTATTTTGCTATTTGTCAGTGCTAGAGTAATCAAAATGTCTCACAAAAGTGAGAATGCAGAGGCTTCTAATGAAGGCAGGCTGGATCTCGCCATGCTTGGGGTTGTTGCTGCTGAAGAATGTCTCCCAGCAGCCTGTCAATGGTGCCTGAAATAGTACCACCTGATTCATGCCTGATTTGGGGTGGTTGTTAAAGAGCCAGTGCCCACAAGGCATACAACCTTAAGTCTAGGCTAAGTTATTCAGGAAAGGCCTCTCTTCTCGGTGTGGCAAGTGATTGGCTGGGGACACCTGTGTGTAGAGTTTCCAGGGGAGGGTTCTGGGTGGGCAGAGAGTCATCAGGTGGTACCTGGGAGAAGAAGAAGCTCTGAGGGTGCCAGCAGGTGTCCTAGCAGAGCCAGGGTGGGCTGACTTCACCCATTTCGCTGTTCCTAGCCTGGTAGTCAAATCAAGGATGACAACATAATGCTGAGACATTTGCTCAGTGGTTACCTGCAAAGTCAGAGAACCAAGAAAATGCCTCTGGATTTCAAAGGCCTCCTACCCATGTTATTTGTATAACTGGGTGGAAAACTACCTAGGACCTAAGAAAAAATGCACTGTTGGCAAGATCTTGACTTCTGGGTTGACTAGCATTGTCAATCAGGAAGCTTTGGCCCCGGTGTGAAAGAACAGATTGAACCGTGATCTTCGCAGAGTGATGGAGGCAAGAAAAACCAGCAGATGGTTGGCAGTGCTGTGGCCAAGGCGTTGATAGCAACAGAACCCAGGGCTCGCAGTTCCATAGTCAGCTGAGGCCCTGCGTACTGCACAGACGAGGGAGTGGGCTGTCACAGGGTCGTGTCAGGACACGTGTGGAGCCCGAGTCCCAGGCTGAGCAAAGCAGATTTTCCCTAATCTCTTCAGCACATGGTCCTGCGGGTGCAGCCCTAGAGAGCTTCACAAATGGCCTGAAAGGATCTCTAATGGTTTGTACAATTTCATGCTCCTAGGATATTTTCTGAAATTTTAGGGGCAATTTTCAGTCTTTAACAAATTAGGAAAGTTTCTCTGTGTATGAAAGTTGTCTTCAGATATTGACTTTCTGGGTCATTTTTAAAATTTTTTTAAATTTTATTTTGATGCTTGATTATGGTGGTATAAAGTGATAAAACTGGACCTCATAAGAAAACCTTATGCACAAATAATTCCCAATTGGGAGAGAAGGTGTTGGAGGCTATACACACACACACACATATACACACACACATAGTTATAATGTGTATACTCATGCACACTAGTTTCCAACTACAAATATTCTGATAGATCCCACCCCCGTCCCCAACCCTTTCAACTTGAGTTGTTTCATTAGTGTTTTGGCTATAATCATATTTATTTATAATTTATTTATTTAAAAAAATTAAAATAATAAAACTTACTTAAACTAAAAGAACGCAGTTCTCCCATTTCTTCTACTGCTTCACCACCACCACCACATAATTAGATTGAATAATCTAATATAATTGCATTTAGGTGTGGGAAACAGAAAATACATCTTCAGTGTCTTAAACAAAAAGAAAATAACTTTTCTCACTTGAGAGATCTGGCATTGGTGGGTTTTGGTTCAGCAGTGAGACAATGGGAGTGCCCCTATTGTGTGATTTGCTTGGCCCTTTCCTTCATAAACGTAAGAAAGCTGCCGTAGCTCAAGCCATCACATCCGTAAGGAGGAAAGGAAAATGGGAGTAGGATCATGCCAATTGCCAGCATCTGCCTGGGAAGACTTCTGCTTATGTCTCATGGATCTGAATTGAGTCCCTTGGGTATCTGCACTGCAGTGAGGAATTTGTAGTAGGAAGGTCTAAGGCGAAGTGGGGGAGGCTTGGGGTGGCCATTTAAAGAGTTTGCTGCAGTTACAGCCTGGGTGGGAGGAGAGTTTGGGGGAGAATGGATACATATACATGCATGGCTGAGTCTCTTTGCTCTTCACCTGAAACTATCACAACATTGTTAATCAGTTACACCCCAATACAAAACAAAAAGTTAAAAAAATAAAGTTGATTGCCTTTGTAATTACACATGTGATAAAAGAGTCTGCCATAATTAGTTTCCACTATGGTCAGAAAATGACCAACCCTGATTGAGTGACCCTCTCAATTGAGATGGCTCTTTATTTTGCTTCTAAGGTAAGGTTTCATTTCTAGATGTGGGCACTGAACTTTGATCCTTAGGAACATCATCTAAAAGTGTATTTCCATGAAGTAAGAAATACGCTGGAGAAGAGGCCTGGAATGGTTGCAAAGTCCAGACTTTAAATCAAGAAGGCAGAAATGCCTTGTCCTTTTTAGTAATGTGAAATCCTGAGCATGTCTTGGAGGCCATGTCTCTATTTTCAAGCAGTTCTTGTACATATTCACCTTTGCAGAAAACCAATGAAGAGTGAAGACTTGGTGTCTAACAATGCTTCCCTGGGTGGGACAGAAGTAACCATAGGATCTCTGGGTAGCTTTGGCCTTGGTAAACCACACACAGTTGTGATGAGCAGTTTTGAAGGAATCCTCCAAGGATACACTGAAACAGAAATCAAAACAGTGTGCTCACAATTATGAACTACTGAGAAATAGTACGAGCTCTGGATTCCAGTTCTATTTTGTTATATCCAACTGTGTGAGTTTGGGCTTCCCTGATGCCTCAGTGGCAAAGAATCTGCGTGCAATGCAGAAGATGCTGGTTCAATCCCTGGGTCAAAGAAGGAGGCAATGGCAACCCACTTCAGTATTCTTGCCTGGGAAATCCTACGGACAGAGGAGCCTGGCGGGCTACAGTCTCTGGGGTCACAAAGAGTTGCATAGGACTGAACAACTAACAGTCTCACTTTCAGATGGGTGTGTCACTAACATCCAAAGGATATTATTTCCACATAAGTGAAATGATGAGTTGGATTAGGAGATAATTTTTTAAATATAAAGGGTAAGGATGTTCCCATAAAGGCTAAACATTAATCTATATTTTTAATTAGGTGGATTATAGAATATATGGTTTAAGATTGGATCACACAGAGTCGGACACGACTGAAGTGACTTAGCAGCAGCAGCAGCAGCAGCAGCATCCATTAAAATTGACCCAGTTGCAATTAAAAAAGAGTAGCATTACCCCAATTTTTTTAAAATAGAAGTTTCATTTCCTGCATTCCTTACAGTTTAAAAAAATATGACCAGCTTGGCTGACTGTGAGAGCACATGAGTCTGTTTAATTGGCAGCAGTGAATATGTACATTTAAATACTAATTCAAACAGTATAACCTCCAACTAACTGCTGCTCAACAGTTATCAAAATTTCCACTGAGATTATATTTATGAACTGCCAAATCTGCATTTCTAACCCAGATTTCTCTGTTGAAGAAATTGAATTGCCCACTGAATATTTCTATGAAGAAAGTCCACTCTGAGTTTAAGATGGAGTTCACTTCTGCAAACCTGCTCCTCTTTCTGACTCTTCTACTTCATTGAAAGAACCCACCATCCCACCTCTTGATTTCCTCTTCTAAATATCTGTCTCCCCAAATCTTCTTGTGCACCACTCCCACCGTCATCCATCCATCCTGGCTGTTTTAACCACTTGTGTGATTAAGAAGCAGCCATCCAACCTGGTTTCTCCCATTCTAGTCCCCATTGCAATCCACCCTTACAATCTTGCTGAAACAGAACTATCATTATTCTTTCATCTACCACATATTTATTGAACATTTTCTGCATGACTGCCTCTGTTCCAATGACTGGGATTCAGCAGCACCCAAAACTAAGTCCTAATCTTCATGGAACTTAACATTGCAAGAGAGACAGACAAGAAATTATCAAATGGATATACACTAAAATGATGGGTGGGTTGAGTGCTATGAAGGAAAGCAAGGTAGCCATATTTTTAGGTAAGGAGGTCAAGGAAGGTATTTCAAGGGTAATATTACCTTCAGAATGAAATAAGAAAGAAAACTAGGTGAACATCAGAGGAAAGGATGTTCCAGAATGAGGAAGACCTAAAGTAAAGAGCTTTCTTGGTAAGCTCAAAGAGACCAGTCAGGTTGGAGTGGAGTCAGCTTTTGGTAAGTGGAGGAAAGGAGGCCACGGAGGTGATGAGGGACCAGATATCTAGAGGCTGTCCAGCTGTTGAAAACTGTTTAGCCAGAGAGGAGGTTACCTGACTCATGTTTCATCCATTACTTGCTCTATTGAGTAGAAAATAAACTTTGTACAAGGGATCAATAATGGTCTGAAAGAGATCAGTAAGGAGGGTTTTGCAGAGTTTGTGCAAGAAATAATGAAGAGTTTATTTAATTTTATTCATTTATTCTTTATTAGGATAAAATATGCATAGCAGACAATTTACCATTTTAACCACTTCTAAGTATACAGTTCACTGGCATTAAATATGTTCATATTGTTATGCAACCACCACCACCATCCATCTCTGAAACAGTTGGCATCTTCCCAAACTGAAACTCTGTACCCATTAAACAGTAACTTCCCATTCCCTCCTCCCCCTAGTCCCTGGTAACCACTGTTTTACTCTCTGTCTCTATGAATCTGACTGTTACCTCATATAAGTGGAGTCATATACTACCTCTCTTTTTGTCTCTAACCTGTTCACTTAGTATAATGTCTTTAAGATTCATCCATATAGTAGCATGTGCCAGAATTTCCTTCTTTTTTAAGACCAAATAATATTCCACTGTATGTATAGACTATGTTTTGTTTATCCACTCATGTATTGATGGACACTTGAGTTGTTTCCATCTTTTGGCTATTGTGAATAGTGGTGCTATGAACATGGGCATACAAATACATATTCAAGACCTTGCTTTCATTTTTTTGGTATCTACAGAAGTGGAATTAATGGATCACATGGTAATTCTTGTGGGTTTCTTTGACTGTCGAGATCATAAGAATCTACTTCTCTGTGTAAAATATTTCAGTGGTTTTCCGCTGCCTTCAGGACAAGTCCAAAGTCAGGTCAAACATCCTGCATGATCTCACCCTTTGGCAATCTTTCACAATCCTCTACCCCCACATTCTAAATTCTAGTGAATTTCTTTGAATCTGTAGAGGAGGCCATGCTGTTTCCTCTTCTGAAAACTGCCCCTCCCCACAGCTGATTTATGCTTATTCCTAGTTCTCCCTTACAGAGCATCTCCATCCTGTGTGGCCCCCATAGACCTTGCTTTTTCCCCATCACACACATCACCCATCCTTGCAGGGCTGTCATAGACTGATTTGTCTGTGCTGCCCCTGAGATGGTAAGTGCTGGTTGCCCCAGACTGATATATGTAGAAAGAGTATTGAATCAATGAACAAAAGAGGATATACAATAAAATGACGATCTGTTCTTCCTCAAAACACAGTACTTTAGAACTTGAGTGACACACAAAAATACCTCTAGGGGCCAGACCACCTAAATGTATGATGTTGAGCATGGGAGGTTTAATAANTAAAATGACGATCTGTTCTTCCTCAAAACACAGTACTTTAGAACTTGAGTGACACACAAAAATACCTCTAGGGGCCAGACCACCTAAATGTATGATGTTGAGCATGGGAGGTTTAATAAAGCAGAAAATGGTGGGACCTGCGGTCTTCTAGAGCTGTACTGCCCACTCGGGTCACCACGAGACACACATGACTATTTACATTAAAATTAAATTAAATTTAAATTCTGTTCTTCTACTAAACCAGCCACGTTTCACATACTTAGTAGGCTGCTGCATCAGACTGTCACCCACCACACGGGACACTGCAGATAACATGTTCATCACTGCAGAAAGTTTTTACCAAGGCTCCTCCAAGGTGTACATGTTCCACCTGAAGTCATTCAAATTAAAAAATCTTAAACACCATGCTGGCCAAGCAAAGTACTTTGGCACCCAGTTTCTAACCTCTGCTCTCAAAAATGAATCTTCTGACAAAGCCAGACACTCGGAGGCCGAAGCACAGGGATGTGTCTTTGTGGAAATGAGGGTCTCTTATGAATGAGAGAATGACAGCGAGAATGTTCATTACTCCACTACCACAGTTGNATCTTCCTAGTTTTCTACTGGGTTTAGGAATCCAAGTTATTCCAACATTCAATGTTAACATGGAGGTTTTTTTTTTTTTTTTTTACCCCTAAAATGTAAACACTTATAGAGGAATTATAACTCATCCAGCATTCACACATGCCCACAAGGGCTTAACAAATGTGATCTGCTACCAGACCAAGATAATAACTGCAGATATTGTTATACAGGCTGGCATCTCCTCCCAAGGAAATAAATGTATATCAAGGTCTTCTGGGCATGCGCCAGATCTAAATATAAATGGGATTATAAAATAAATGCAATATGTTTTCTAGACTTGAAATTTCTGTTTCTCACTGGTTTGCCTCTTCTGTTTATCCTGTTTTTAGCGAGAAAATTGACTATTCCTCCAGTGGTTTAGTGAAGTAAGNGTCTTCTGGGCATGCGCCAGATCTAAATATAAATGGGATTATAAAATAAATGCAATATGTTTTCTAGACTTGAAATTTCTGTTTCTCACTGGTTTGCCTCTTCTGTTTATCCTGTTTTTAGCGAGAAAATTGACTATTCCTCCAGTGGTTTAGTGAAGTAAGAACGAGGAGAGTCACAAAACATAGACTGTAACACTTCAATAACCTCAACGAAGTGTGGGGGTACAACCTAAACTTAAGAATCGTTTTAAAGGACTATGGTTTGTGACTTTCTGGCTCATACGTGATCTATGAAGGGCCTCCTGCTCTGCGTTTATGTCCCATCTGTGGGCTTCCCTGGTGGCTCGGTGGTGAAGAATCTGCCTGCCAATGCAGGAGACACGAGTTCGATCCCTGACCCGGGAAGATCCCGCATGCCTCGGGGCACCGAAGCCCGTGCGNTATAAGAGACAGGGACTATGGTTTGTGACTTTCTGGCTCATACGAGATCTAAAGCTTCAGGCAAGGTATTTCCAAGTGAAGGGCCTCCTGCTCTGCGTTTATGTCCCATCTGTGGGCTTCCCTGGTGGCTCAGTGGTGAAGAATCTGCCTGCCAATGCAGGAGACACGATCCCTGACCCGGGAAGATCCCGCATGCCTCGGGGCACCGAAGCCCGTGTGCCTTGGCTATCGAGTCTGTGCTCTAGAGCCCAGGAGCCACAGCTACTGAAGCCCGAGCATCCTAGAGCCTGTGCTCCGCAACAAGATAAACCACTGCAATGCGAAGCCAGTGCTTGCCACAAAGAAGCGTAGCCTCCGCTTGCTGCAACTAGAGAAAAACCCAAGCAACCTAGCACAGCAAAAAACAAATATGTAAAATAAAAAAAGCCTCTGGTGGCTCAGCTAGTAAAGAATCTGCCTGCAATGGGGGAGACCTGGGTTTGATTCCTGGGTTAGGAAGACCCCCTGGAGAGAAGGGAACAGCGACCCACTCCAGTATTCTGGCCTGGAGAAATCCATAGAGTGTATAGTTCATGGGGTTGCAGAGAGTTGGACATGACTGAGCAACTTTCACTTTCACTTTCAAAAAAATATTTATCTCCCACTTGTGATGGGTGGTGCAGCGTGCTAACATGCTTACAGCTGATAGTTTGGGCAAATAGAAGTGAAAATATGATCAACCTCATTTTTTTTAAATTCAAGTGTTTATCGAGACTTATTTTTTCAAGAGATGATCTATAGTACAGCTTCTTTGGTAGACTTACACACTTCAAAGTATTTAAATTGCCAAGGTTCAGTCAATAATATTGAAGGTTTGCACCCTAGGCACTTACCAAAGAACTCAGCACTTAATTGGCTGCCAAAGCACAGTGGAAGCAATTAATATCCTGAGATGGTTTAAAGGGCATGTTATTTAATTATTCATTTTCCCAAATCCTTCCATTTCTGTTTCTGAATTCTATGGGACCTAAAAGTAGCCATATTTTTCAATTGGGGAGGTTTTTCAGACTTGAACATACCAGGTTCCTGGGCCCTATCTACTCAAATTTTGAATGAGTTTTTCTAGGATAGGGTTTAGGAATTTGTATGTGTATCAACTAACACCAGCTTCCCCAGTGGTTCAGATGGTAAAGAATCTGCCTGCAATGCAGGAGACCTGGGTTTCATCCCTGGGTTGCAAAGATCCCCTGCAGAAGGGAATGGCAACCCACTGCAGTATTCTTGCCTGGAGAATTCTATAGTCAGAGGAGCAGGGGAGGCTAGAGTCTGTGGGGTGGAAAAGAGTCAGACACAACCGAGTGACTAACACACACACAGACACACACACAAATAACACCAGGTGATTTTGACCCACGTGTACCAGTGACTATGTTTGAGAGACTGGATATGAATACATTGACTTTTCCTACACGCTGTGTTCTGACAGATTATTTGGAAAGTGGAATGCAATGCAATTTCCTACGAAGAAATTTTTGCATCTCCTGCAAAACTGGTTTTCATGATGCCAGTCGATATTTCTTACGGATCTTTTATATAAGAAATTATGTGACAAATTTGTCTGAGAATTAGTGAAGGAAAACATTTTCCTCTGATGAAAAAATTATTTTTCTCCAATTAACAACCAAAAGATTTTTTTTTTTTTTTGCCCTGGAAGATAATATAGGAAGCTCAGAGAACAAATAAGCATCTCATTGCAAGTTTGCAGCTGAATATTTTCCTTGCTTCTTCCTTAATATGGCTTCTGAACATTCTGTCTGGTCTAGGTTTTAGTTGTTTTGCTGTATATGTTGTAATAGTTGTTGTTTAGCTGCTGAGC
Source organism: Raphicerus campestris (assembly GCA_006410735.1). Lineage (NCBI taxonomy): Eukaryota > Metazoa > Chordata > Mammalia > Artiodactyla > Bovidae > Raphicerus > Raphicerus campestris. The sequence continues at coordinate 84,339 of SJYW01031746.1, read as the reverse complement.
TGTGTCTGACTCTTTTGCAACCCCATGAACTGTAGCGTGCCAGGCTCCTCTGTCCATGGGATTCTCTCGGCAAGAATACTGGAGTGGGTGGCCATGCCCTTCTCCAGGGGATCTTCCTGACCCAGGAATCAAACCTGTATCTGCTGTCTTGCAGGCAGATTTTTTTTTTAAACCATATGAGCTACCAGGGAAGCCCAATAATAAAACAAGCAAAGCAATTAAAAATAACAAAAGATTTGAATAGACATTTCACTGAGGAACTTATATGGATGGCAAGTATGCATGTGAAAAGATGCTCAACATTGTCACTAGGGAAATATATATTAAAACCACAATGAAATAAACCTACTGGAATTGGGAAAATAACAGTAATAAAGAAAAAACTGATAATACCAAGTGCTGTTGAGGATCTAGAACAACTATCCTATATTGCTGGCAGGGATATAAAATGGTGACAGTCCCTTTGGAAAACTGTTCGGCATTTCCTTAAAAAGTTAAATACACTACCTGCTCCAAAAATTTCACTTCTGTATGTTTATCCAAGAAAAATGAATACATAATGTTCACACGGAAACCTGTAGATGACTGATTTTGATGGCTTTGTTCATAATTGCCCGAAACTGAAAACAGTTTAAATGTTCTACACACTGCTGGTTCTCCCATCCAACAGAAAAAGGAACAGACTTCTAGTCTAGCACCAAAATGGATGAATCCCACATACGTTATGCTAAGTGAAAGAAGCCAGGCTCAAAAGATCACATAGAGGATGATTTCATTTATATGACATGCTAGAAAAGCAAAACCTATAGGAACAGGAGACAGATCAATGATTGCCGGGGGCAGAGAGAGAGGCTGACTACACAGGGACACACAGAATGTTTCAGTAGAGTGCCCTCACTGTTCTGTATCTTGATGATGACAGTGGCTACGTAACCATCTGCATTTGTCAAAGCTCAGAGAATTGTACACCATGCACAGAAAATCTTGCCTGTGTGCATGCTAAGTCGCTTCATTCATGTCCAACTCTGTGCGACCCTATGGACTGTAGCCCACCAGATTCCTGTGTTCAAGGGATTCTCCAGGCAAGGATACTGGAGTGGGTTGCCATTCACTCCTCCAGGGGATCTTCCCGACTCAGGGATGGAACAAGCGTCTCTTAAGTCTCCTGTATTGGCTGGCAGGTTCTTTAACATTAGCACTACTTGGCCACAAGTTTTCTTTTCTATAGCTCTGGTTACCTTCTTCCCTTCTAGCATATGTTACTTATAATGGCTGTTGTTGACTGTCTGCCTTCATTTGACTGAATACTAACTCCCAATGGTAGGGGTCATTTGTATTTTTGTTCATGGATGTATCCCAAGCACTCAGAATATACCTGGCATAGCAAAGGCAATCAATAAATATCTGTGAGTAAATGACAATAATTAACATTTATCAAGCACATTTTTGGACAAAGCACTTTACTATATTCTTTTTATTGTTTAATCTCATTGAGTCCTTACAATTGATCCATACTCTGTTTTTAAATTGAGGTACAGTTGATGAATATTATATAAGTTTTTGTGCTGCACTCCATGGGGTCACAAAGAGTCAGACACAACTGAGCGACTGAACTGGATTGAACTAAGTTTCAGGTGTACAACATAGTGATTCACAATTTTTAAAGTTATACTCTATGTATAGTTATTGTAAATGGTTGACTATATTCCCTGTGTTGTACAATATATCCTTAAGCTTATTTATTTTACACGTAGTAGTTTAGACCTCTAATTCCCAATCCTTATCTATGCTCTATTATTATTTGCATTTTACAGATAAGGAATCAGGTTGAGGCATATTGAAAGACTAACCCGAAGTTCCAAGTATCTAGTAAGAAGTGGAGCCAGCATTCAAACACAGAAACGCCCGACCAAAGAGCTTGTCTGGCCTGCAGGGCACACACCACTTCTTGGCTGCTGGGCACCTGGAAACCTAACAGATTCTTGGTTTACAGATTAGATCTATAGGATGGATTTGTTGGGCTTCCCAGGTGGCTCAGTGGTAGAGAATCTGCCTGCCAAGCAAGAGAAGCCGGTTCGATTCCTGGGTCAAGAAGATCCCCTGGAGAAGGAAATGGCAACCCACTGCAGTAATATTGCCTGGGAAATCCCATGGACAGAGGAACCTGATGGGCTACAGTCCATGGGGTCTCAAAAAAGTCCTGAGTGATTGAACAACAACAATGGCTTTATAAGTGGAAGTCATTTGAAGGAGAGTCATCCAAGACAAACCCTGTACCAATGATACAGAGATCAGTGAGGCTGAGCCAGCTGCTAACAACATTTTTGGAAGATAAAACTGGAATGTGAACTCAAGTTTTTCACTCTTCATTAGTTTATAAGAAATTGAAATTTAAATTCACATCTTCCCTCCCTCCCTTTCTAAAAGGGAAATGCAGGCTGAATCCCAATTTTTTTTACGAAGTCTACCTAAAATAAAATTCACTTAACGCTGACTCTTACTGTAATTATTTTATGTGAGCAGTTTATTTGATTTCTGTTTTGCCATACAGACAGGAAGCTGTTTTCATCCTTTATAGAATGTCTCTTAGAATTCATTAAGAAATGGGGTTGACGACACAAAGATGGTATTGGAGGGAAAAAAATCTTAATTTGGATCATTGTTTTACCAAACCATCTAGCAGCAGCGCCTGATGATAAAAATATTCTCAGGCTTTTCAGACAGGGATTTACTCTTCCGGTGCATATTTAGGGCAGGATGACCTTTCACTCCCTTTTGATGGGCGCCCTCTTGTGGTGGACTGTCAGTATGCACGTCTCCATCTTGCTCCGGGGTTCTTTGTGACCTGAGATAAGCCGTGGTTTGTCTTGAGCATCCTCTGCTATCCCTGGTGATGAGAAGCAGGCCCTGTCTTGAGAGGTCTCTGGTTCTTGAAACATAAGGACAAATGTCTTGCTTTTATTTCTAGATTTATTTTTCTCTGTTTCTTTTTCTGCCAGCTGCTGTTACTATCCCCGGTTTTAGTCTTCATTTTCTCTGTTTGATGGAGGATAATTGCTGAATGAAAGCAGAAAATCCATTTTAAACAGGTTTTAAAAGGCTTTACATTTTAAACTATGAATTCATTCCTAACCCATACAACTCTGCATTTTTCTGTTACAGGGATAATGTGATTTTAAGGCTGAGACATCTCAGAATGTCTTGGGATTTTGAGTTCAGCTCATTTCAAAGCTATCTGAAGGTCAGGAAGAAAGTGACAAGATTTGGGGAGCTGTAGGAGGATGATGATTGTACAAGACTTTAGAAGGTGTCTCCTGTGCGTGGACTCTTGATAATGTGCCTCTTGGAAAAATGACAGATGTTATGTATAGGTCGCTAGTGTCAATTGAAATTCTTCTATACAATGAGTACCATTTCAATTTTGCTAACTCAGGGGATGGTAACCCAGGTGGTGCAAGTGGTAAAGAATCCCACCTGTTAATGCAGGGGACCCAAGAGAAGCAGACTCAACCTCTGGGTTGGGAAGATCCCCTGGAGAGGGAAATGGCAACCCACTCCAGTATTCTTGCCTGGAGAATCCCATGGACAGAGGAGCCTGGGGGTCTATGGTCCATGGGGTTACACAGAGCTGGACACCACTGAGCAGGCACGGGCATGCACACAAAGGGAAGGATGTCTTATGCTTATTTCAGGATCCACTGTAAAGGTCTCGGCTCTTTGGAGTCAAACAGAACTAAATTTAAATCCAAACTCTGATACTTAGCAGTGCGATTTTGGACAGATTACTTTATCTCTTCTGTTGCCGCAAGGCCGCACCATTTCTTCTGCATAGGGGCATGAAGCTCAAAGGAGGTCGAGAGTACAAAGGGCCTTTCACTGGGAAGGAAAACACCCACTCACCGCTGATTTATTGCAATCTAGTTGGGGTGACAACACACACATTGAAATACTGAACAGAATCTATCATATGTTGAAATGATTTCATGTGTTCACCAGATTTTTCTTTTTGTCCTATTAGTTTTTCTTTGTGTTTGGAGGCTCTCTCAATAAGAATATAGACATTTAGAATTGTTATACCCTCCTAGTGAACAGAAGCTTCTAGAAATATTATTTGGTAAGCCCTAATCAAGTTATTTGCCTTAGAACTTCTTTGGTTTGCTATTACTGCAGGTATACCAGTTCTTTTGCCTAATATTTGCCTGCTTCAAGTCTCTAATATCCCTATCTGCAGTTCTGAAGATCAAAAAGCTCTGGGAAAAAGGTTTTTTTCCATGGTTCATTTGGCAGCAAAACCTGATCTGTGCTGATGTGAAGCTCTTTAGTCTTTATTCCACTTAGAGTGAATAGTAACGTTTCTTTCAGAAATATTATTGTGCTTGATTAAGAGGTGCTATATTGAACTCCACTGGGGGTGTTATGTAGATATAAAATATACCTCTATTAATTTATTAATAAATGAAAATTAATATGAATTTGGAAACATTTTGTTCTAGGGTTTGGATCAAAGACGTGTGTGTGCATACATTTTTATTATATGATACAAAATATTTATAACATATAAAACTATATAATATATAAAATATGCAACACACATATGTTATATAACAAATAAAATATAAAATAAGCATATTTATAAATTATATAGGATGTATTTTATATAGTTGCATATCAAATATATAAAATATATATTTTGTATGTGTATTTTTCCCCATGTTCTTGTTTTAGAAATGTATGTTTAGGTGGCATTTAGCTAGATTTAATTTTTTAAGAATATTTTCATGATATATTGAGCAGATACAAAATAACATTTATACAATTTATGAAAGAAATACACATAGCTGGATTTACTTTTAATCTACTATAACAATATGTCTTTTAAATGGAAGGCTTAATCCACTTACATCCATTTCTGATGGATGTGCATTTTTTTCTGCCACCTGTCTTTTTTGCTTTCTAATTGTCCCATATTATCTGTTCTTTCCTCCTTTCCAACATTCCACTGGATTAACTGAGCTTCCTTTCTCTTTTTTTTAAGTTTTTGCTCAATTAGCTAGGAAGTTATACCCTCTTTATTCTTGTAATGGTTCCTTTTGAAATATTTTCATGCGTATTTAATTTACAAAGTCTGTCATCCATCAGTCGCTTTAACCCATGCCTCAAAGATGCCAAGGCATTTCATTGCTCTAACTGATCACATTCTCCCAGCTTACATGCTATTGGCCACTATTTTTATCTTCTTTTTTTGGTTTAACCATAAAAGTTAGAATTTATTGTTTAATGAAAATGATTATTTAGATTTATGTTCCCATTTACCAATTTGTTTGCTCATCAGGCATTTCTCCAATATGCAATTTTTAAAAAATATTTATTGAATTATTTGGCTGCAATGGGTCTTAGTTATAGCACGTGAGACCTTCAATCTTTGTTGCAGTATGCAGGATCTTTAGTTATAGCATGTGGGATTTTTAGTTGCAACATGTGAACTCTTAGTGGCAGCGGCATCTACTTCCCTGATCAGGAATTGTCTGGATCCCCCTGCATTGGCAGCACAGAGTCTTAGCCACTGGACCGCTAAAGAAGTTCCTCAGTGTGTAATTTTTGAACATCAGCTATGAACCTAGGGACTCAGCAAGTAAACAAAACAAAGTCTCTGACCTTCAGGGACTTAACTTCCAACTTTCCTACACTTCTTGTCTTTTTCCTGGGATCATTTTTCTTCTTCTCACTATACATCTTTTAGAGTTCCATTACTGGAAGCTGGTTGAATCTTAATTCTTTTTGCTTCTTAAGATAGTTTTTATTTCTGAGATATAATTCACATCCCAGACAGTTCTTTCATTTAATGTATGTGGTTAAGAGATTTTTAATATATTCATAGACTAGTGCAGTTGTCACCATAGTCAATTTTAGGACATTTTCATGACTTGAAAAAGAAACCCTATACCTGTTAGCAGTCATTTCCTGTAGTGGGTTAAATAGTATCTCCTTAAACTTCACCTCTACCTGGAGCCTTAGACTGTGACCCTATTTGGAAATAGTCTTTGCATATGTACTTAGTTAAGATGACATCAGTGCAATAACCTCCACTTAATTTGTGTAATANTTATAAATTATATAGGATGTATTTTATATAGTTGCATATCAAATATATAAAATATATATTTTGTATGTGTATTTTTCCCCATGTTCTTGTTTTAGAAATGTATGTTTAGGTGGCATTTAGCTAGATTTAATTTTTTAAGAATATTTTCATGATATATTGAGCAGATACAAAATAACATTTATACAATTTATGAAAGAAATACACATAGCTGGATTTACTTTTAATCTACTATAACAATATGTCTTTTAAATGGAAGGCTTAATCCACTTACATCCATTTCTGATGGATGTGCATTTTTTTCTGCCACCTGTCTTTTTTGCTTTCTAATTGTCCCATATTATCTGTTCTTTCCTCCTTTCCAACATTCCACTGGATTAACTGAGCTTCCTTTCTCTTTTTTTTAAGTTTTTGCTCAATTAGCTAGGAAGTTATACCCTCTTTATTCTTGTAATGGTTCCTTTTGAAATATTTTCATGCGTATTTAATTTACAAAGTCTGTCATCCATCAGTCGCTTTAACCCATGCCTCAAAGATGCCAAGGCATTTCATTGCTCTAACTGATCACATTCTCCCAGCTTACATGCTATTGGCCACTATTTTTATCTTCTTTTTTTGGTTTAACCATAAAAGTTAGAATTTATTGTTTAATGAAAATGATTATTTAGATTTATGTTCCCATTTACCAATTTGTTTGCTCATCAGGCATTTCTCCAATATGCAATTTTTAAAAAATATTTATTGAATTATTTGGCTGCAATGGGTCTTAGTTATAGCACGTGAGACCTTCAATCTTTGTTGCAGTATGCAGGATCTTTAGTTATAGCATGTGGGATTTTTAGTTGCAACATGTGAACTCTTAGTGGCAGCAGCATCTACTTCCCTGATCAGGAATTGTCTGGATCCCCCTGCATTGGCAGCACAGAGTCTTAGCCACTGGACCGCTAAAGAAGTTCCTCAGTGTGTAATTTTTGAACATCAGCTATGAACCTAGGGACTCAGCAAGTAAACAAAACAAAGTCTCTGACCTTCAGGGACTTAACTTCCAACTTTTCTACACTTCTTGTCTTTTTCCTGGGATCATTTTTCTTCTTCTCACTATACATCTTTTAGAGTTCCATTACTGGAAGCTGGTTGAATCTTAATTCTTTTTGCTTCTTAAGATAGTTTTTATTTCTGAGATATAATTCACATCCCAGACAGTTCTTTCATTTAATGTATGTGGTTAAGAGATTTTTAATATATTCATAGACTAGTGCAGTTGTCACCATAGTCAATTTTAGGACATTTTCATGACTTGAAAAAGAAACCCTATACCTGTTAGCAGTCGTTTCCTGTAGTGGGTTAAATAGTATCTCCTTAAACTTCACCTCTACCTGGAGCCTTAGACTGTGACCCTATTTGGAAATAGTCTTTGCATATGTACTTAGTTAAGATGACATCAGTGCAATAACCTCCACTTAATTTGTGTAATAGCAGTTAAAATGGGGATATCTAGAGATGACAATATGAGTATTATACATATGTGTCTGGAAGCTAAACTTTAAGAACTGTAGGTATAAATGACTGAAATCTCCTCTGCAGCCCACGGATCAGATCACAGAGGGTGTGGACAGATGAGAATCAGCATAGGAGGTGGACCGCCATGGGATGTGGTCCACGTAGAGAAGCACCTCAGCTGATGAAGAAACGGGATGTGATGATGGAGATGCAAAATGAGAGAAGAGTCTTCAGCGAGAACACTTAGAATAGCAAGGGACAGAAAACCAATCCAAACTAGGCTAAACAAAACGAGCAATTTATCGGAAGAGCATAGAAGTAGCTCAAAGGACCGTCACAGGACCTGGAGCCATTCTGGAGTGTCACGGACTAGAACCCAAATGTTGTTCGCTCTCTGGTTCTCTGTCTCTCTCTCATCTGTTCCACTTAAGCTTCCTTCTCTGTTAATAGAGATGGACATTCTCTGCCCAGTAGGAAAAATGGCCTTCAGCAACTGTCAAAGTCATATCCTGAAAGATCTGCAGCTGGAGATGTCTCTTCATCTTTGAATTTCAGTTGCAAAGATCCTATGGAAGGATTTAGATGGTTCATGTGGGATTCTGACGCCCACCGCTCAGACTATTGGACTAACAGCCAAGGGGTGGGCTGTCTGTTGACCTAGTGAAAGTGAAAATGAAGTTGCTCAGTCGTGTCTGACTCTTCGCAACCCCGTGGACTGTAGCCTACCAGGCTCCTCTGTCCATGGGATTTTCCAGGCAATAGTACTGGAGTGGGGTGCCATTTTCTTCTCCAGGGGATCTTCCCGACCCAGGGATCGAACCCGGGTCTCCCACATTGTAGACAGGCGCTTTACCATCTGAGCCACCTCTGTTGACCTAGAGGGGGTCACAAACCCTTCTCGGGGTTGGACTGAGCAGCTTATGTATCGGGTGTTGGCTTAGCACAGACACGACCACTGGTGCATTTGTCTGTGTGGGATGGCCTCTACAGAGCACCCTGACAGTCACCACCCAGGTCATTCCCAGCACAACTTGGAGGAGGCTGGCTGGATAGTTACTATGAAACCTTCACCCTGGGGGTACACGTGCACACCTGTGCAGTCAGACTGACCAGACTCCAGTGACTACTCCCTCCATCACTTACTTGCCAAGAGATCTGTCTACATATCAGTTTGTTTATAAAATGAAAATCATAACAGTACATACTCCATGGGGTTGTTAATACGATTAAATGACTTCTGTGTAAAACCCCTTGAACAAGCCTGGAGTATGAAAGCTGAGTTGTCACTCTTCCTAAAGATAAAGCCAGAAAGACAATGGACTAAATAGGGACACTTTTCAGGATCTCGTCCATGCCCTTTGCAGACCGTGAGGTCCGCAGCGTCACTTTCCATTCATCCTCGTTTGCTCGCCAGCAGCTGTGTGAGCTGTCCTGCCAGATGCTCAGTGGGGCTCTGAGGCTGCTCTGTGTCTTTCTGGGCCTCCATCCCAGAGCGAATGTCTTTCTCATTTTATGATCCCAGACAGTTTACTTCTCAAATAAATAAACTTTTATTGTAGGGTCCCTATGAGGCCTCTGAGATAATGACTGAAAGCTGGCAGTGAGCAGAGCTGTATCAGCCTTGCTCAGCTTCCTTGACCCCGTCAGGCTCGTGTTTCTCAGCAGCCTCCCTGACTCTGCAGCCAGGCTTTCTCCAGCCCTTGGTGGCTTTGTGTCAATCAATTTGCCATGAGATCCTNCACATTGTAGACAGGCGCTTTACCATCTGAGCCACCTCTGTTGACCTAGAGGGGGTCACAAACCCTTCTCGGGGTTGGACTGAGCAGCTTATGTATCGGGTGTTGGCTTAGCACAGACACGACCACTGGTGCATTTGTCTGTGTGGGATGGCCTCTACAGAGCACCCTGACAGTCACCACCCAGGTCATTCCCAGCACAACTTGGAGGAGGCTGGCTGGATAGTTACTATGAAACCTTCACCCTGGGGGTACACGTGCACACCTGTGCAGTCAGACTGACCAGACTCCAGTGACTACTCCCTCCATCACTTACTTGCCAAGAGATCTGTCTACATATCAGTTTGTTTATAAAATGAAAATCATAACAGTACATACTCCATGGGGTTGTTAATACGATTAAATGACTTCTGTGTAAAACCCCTTGAACAAGCCTGGAGTATGAAAGCTGAGTTGTCACTCTTCCTAAAGATAAAGCCAGAAAGACAATGGACTAAATAGGGACACTTTTCAGGATCTCGTCCATGCCCTTTGCAGACCGTGAGGTCCGCAGCGTCACTTTCCATTCATCCTCGTTTGCTCGCCAGCAGCTGTGTGAGCTGTCCTGCCAGATGCTCAGTGGGGCTCTGAGGCTGCTCTGTGTCTTTCTGGGCCTCCATCCCAGAGCGAATGTCTTTCTCATTTTATGATCCCAGACAGTTTACTTCTCAAATAAATAAACTTTTATTGTAGGGTCCCTATGAGGCCTCTGAGATAATGACTGAAAGCTGGCAGTGAGCAGAGCTGTATCAGCCTTGCTCAGCTTCCTTGACCCCGTCAGGCTCGTGTTTCTCAGCAGCCTCCCTGACTCTGCAGCCAGGCTTTCTCCAGCCCTTGGTGGCTTTGTGTCAATCAATTTGCCATGAGATCCTCCTTTACTCATTGTAGGCTTCTCATTCCTTGTAGTGTGTTTCTAAAGCCTGCATTTACTTTCCCTCAGCCTTTTAAAAATATATATATCTTTCTCTTCACTTTATTACATAAGCCTCAATGTCCTTATCTTGATCCAACTCAAGTCAGCAAATATTATACACCAATAATCATGCCTGTGGGCTTCCCAGGGGGTGCTGGTGGTAAAGAGCTTGCCTGCCAATGCAGGAGATGTAAGACATAGGTTCAAGCCCTGGGTTGGGAAAATCCCCTGGAGGAGGTCATGGCAAACCACTCCAGTATTCTTGCCTGGAAAACTCCATGGACAGAGGAGCCTGGTGGGCTACAATCCATAGGATTGTCCAGAGTCAGACACAACTGAAGCGACTTCGCGTGCATGCAGCCCTGCTTGTCTCACTCATTTTACTTCCTTTTTTTCTGCCTTGAATTCTCTTTTTCAATTTCCTTCATAGAGGGAATCACAACTTTTAATACACATTTTTTAAGTATGTGAAGTCAAACTCTCTTTTTGTTGAAAATATATTGGAAAATAAATCTTCACATATCAGGACTTGATGTGAAAGTAAATTCCAATTGGGAAAAGGTTACATACACCTGGCTCTTTTATCTATAATATATATCTGTAGTTAGTAAATTGCATGTTGTTCATTCCATATAATGGGTTCATTAGTCTTAGTTAATCTTTTTGTTGAATTTATATATTCCTGAGTTTTGAAGTTGTTCTTCATATACTCTTAAGAGAGGTACCTGAATCAGACAGATTGAATAACACTTATGGTCTCTAATTGGCTGGTGTGTGTGTGTGTGTGTGTGTGTGCGTGCTTAGTTGCTCAGTCGAGTCCAACTCTTTGCAACCCCATGGACTGCAACCCGCAGGCTCCTCTGTCCACGGGGATTCTCCAGGGAAGAATACTGTAGTGGGTTGCCGTGTCCTCCTCCAGGGGATCTTCCTGATCCAGGGATCGACCCCAGGTCTCCCGCATTGCAGGTGGATTCTTTACCATCTGAGCCAAGAGGGAAGCCCAAGAATAGTGCAGTGGATAACCTATCCCTTCTCCAGGGGATCTTCCCAACCCAGGAATCCAACTGGGGTGTCCTGCATTGCAGGCAGATTCTTTACCATCTGAGCTACCAGGGAAGCCCCTAATTAGTTGTTGAAGGTGGTTAAATCAGTCAAGATCTTTAGACGAATACCTGAAGAGGATTTCCTCTCATGTGGGTGTGGCTTCTTACACTTTCATGCCTCTTAAAGTGAAAATAATAATACCTCACATGTGGAACAGGTAGAAGATAACAGGTTAATTGAATGTCAGTAAAACTCCTTGAATATGCAACTACGTAATTAGAGAAAAACAGGTTTTAAATAATTTAATCATATAATCATAATCCATGGGAAGGCAAGGATCCACAGAGAGGTAGGTACTATTTTTGGAGACATTTACCTAGTTTCATTGCATCTTATTCTTTTCAGAGGGAGCATTAGAATTCTGAGTTGATTTCTATAAAATGGTACCTATTTGTTAAGAAGTTATTTTCTTGGAAGACATTCTAGGTCTTCTGCAGACTCAGAAGAGAGGAATGAGGAAAAGAGAAAGGGCCCATAACCTGAGGGCTTTCCAGGCGGCATGAAGTGTAGCACAGCTGTCAATGCAGGAGATGGAAGACACGTGAGTTCCCTCCCTGGTGGGGAAGATCCCCTGGAGGAGGGCATGGCAGCCCACTCCAGTATTCTCACCTGGCGAATCCCACGGAAGAGGAGCCTGGTGGGCTACAGTCCATGGGGTCGAAAAGAGTAGGACACGACCAAAGCGACTGAGCACAGAGGCAGCCACAACCTGAATCTTCTCTTTTAAAAATCAGATTTACTGTTTATTCATTAATCCCCAAATCGTTTTCCAGCATATATGTGTCAAATCCCCTGACTTGAAAATTAATGGCATAGGGACTTTCCCGGCGGTCCAGTGGTTGAGACACCACGCTTCCGCTGCTGGGGGTGTGGGTTTGATCCCTGGTTGGGGAACTAAGATCCCACATGCTGCATGGCATGGCCAAAAAGTAAAATAAAATAAATAGAAAAGAATGGCATAAAGTGATGCTCTTGGAAAAGTTGATTCTCTACTGGTGAGGGTGAGGGAGGGGGATCCAGACCTATGAATAAATGATACACAGGAAGGTTAGTACTAATAGACAAATGTACCAAGTGTTGTGAGAGAAAGAAGGAATGAATGACTAACTGTTCAGTGAGGAGTCAAGAACATCTTCATTCATTTATGGGATTAATGGTTCACTGAGAAGAGAGGGGCCTAGAGAAGGGCATTTCTGGAAATCTGTGCTAAGACCACAGTGGTCTGAAAGAAAATGGAATGTTCAGAGGGTGGAGGGGAGCTCAGTGAGACCTGCCGGGAGGGTGTGTTTGAGGAAAGCCTAGGAGAGAAGCTGGAAAGAAGAGTAACAGATTGGGGAAGACCCTGCATTTCAAGCTGAGGATTTCAGACTTTCTCTTGGAAGGAATGATTTACTAATATTAAATGGGGAAATGATTTCATCAGAATGCAATAAGAAATGATAGAAACAGTGAATAAGGTAACAAACCTCCAGAGATAGTTGAATACTTGCCCTCCAGACTAGCTTGGGGATGTTCACTTGAAACATGAATTTCTGTTAAGTTTGAGAAAAACTGCACATTCAGTTCTATCTCAGAGAAACATCATTTACCAGAATCTATTTAGTGGCCCTGTGAAGATTAGCATTTAAAAACATTTAGTATTTTCTAAGGCCGTAGTATAGATTTGACACATGAAATTCTGAACATTCAGTTTAAAGTTGAATTTTAGATAAACAAGGAATTAAAGAATATTGCGGGGGACATAGTATGTGAAATTAAAATACTCGGGGACGCTTGTCCAGCACTGTAGACTTCAAAGATACNTTTGACACATGAAATTCTGAACATTCAGTTTAAAGTTGAATTTTAGATAAACAAGGAATTAAAGGATATTGCAGGGGACATAGTATGTGAAATTAAAATCCTCAGGGACGCTTGTCCAGCACTGTAAACTTCAAAGATACTTTCTGCTGTATTTCTAATGAGACAGGAAAAGGGATCCCACTCCCCAGAACTCCATGCATGCTTAAGATATCTGTTTGGTGGAATCTAAATCTTTTTTATATTAATTGTGGTAGGTCCTGTATGTTTGTCATCTTTTTTGTGTGTGTAATAAGAACTTTAAAGTCTACGCTTTTAGCAGCTTTCAAACATGCAATACAGTATTATTAACTACAGTCACCATACACCATGTTACATCCCCATGATGTTTATTTTATAACTGAAAGTCTGTACCTTTGATCACCTTCACTCACTTCTGCCTCCCTCCCCAGTTTCTCTGTATCAATGAGTTTGGTTTTTTGATTCTACATACATGCAAGATTGTATGGTACTTATGGTTCCCTGTCTGGCTTATTTAACTTAGTATAATGTCCTCAAGGTCCTTCGGTGTTATTGCAGATGGCAAGATAATCCTTTTTTGTGACTAAATAATACTTCATTGTGTATATATGTCTTTTCTTCATCCATTCATCCATTAGTGAACACTTAAATTGCTTTCGTTTCTTGGCTGTTGTAAATGCCAAGATGTTGACCCTTGCTGACCTTTGAACAGCATGAGTTTGAACTTCATGGATCCACTTGTACTGGATTTCTTTTCAACAAATATGTACTATAGTACTACAAGATCATCAGTTTGTTGAATGTGCCATTGTAGAAGCTTGGATATGGAGGGTTAACTACAAAGTTATAATGTAAAGCTTTGGTTGAGAGAGGCCAGTGCCCCAACACTAAAGTAGCTCAAGGGTCAACTGTGATACCACAGTGAACACGGGGGTGCCAGATCTTTACAAGTTAGTGTTTTTTTCCTTTGGCTGCTGCTAAGTCACTTCAGTCGTGACCAACTCTGTGCAACCCCATAGACGGCAGCCCACCAGGCTCCCCCATCCCTGGGATTCTCCAGGCAAGAACACTGGAGTGGGTTGCCATTTCTTTCTCTAATGCATGNGATGTGTATAAGAGACAGCCCATAGACGGCAGCCCACCAGGCTCCCCCATCCCTGGGATTCTCCAGGCAAGAACACTGGAGTGGGTTGCCATTTCTTTCTCTAATGCATGGAAGTGAAAAGTGACAGTGAAGTCGCTCAGTCGTGTCTGACTGCTAGCAACCCCCATGGACTGCAGCCTACCAGGCTCCTCCGTCCATGGGATTTGCAGGCAAGAGTACTGGAGTGGGGTGCCATTGCCGTCTCCATTTCCTTTGGCTAAACATCCTTAAATGGGACTGCTGGATCATATGGTAATTCTATTTTTAATTTTTTGTGGAACCTCCATACTTTCCATCATGGCTGCACCAATTTAATTCCCATCAACAGTGCACAAAGTTTCCCTTTTCCTCACATTCTTAGCAACATGTGTGTGTGTGTGTGTGTGTGTTTGATTATACATTTCTAACAGGTGCAAAGTGTTATCTCATTGTGAGTTTTATTTGCACTTCTCTGATGATTTGTGATTTTGAGCATCTTTTCATGTATCTGTTGGTTATCTACCTGTCTACTTTGGGAAAATGTCTATTCACTTTGTGTTGAATTTTTTTAAAATTATAAACACATGTTGAATTTGTAAAATGTTTTTCAGCATCCATTGAGATGATCATATTTTTATCCTTCATTTTGTTAATGTAGTCTATCACATTCATTGATTTGTGGATGTCAAACCATCCTTGCATCCCTGGATAATATCCCACTTGATCATGGTGTATAATCCTTTTACTGTATTGTTGATTTTGACTTACCAAGATTTTGTTGATAATTTTTGAATCTATGGTCATCAGGGATATTGGTGTATAATTTTCTTTTCTTGTGGAGCCCTTGTCTGGTTTTGGTAATTGGCCTTGTAAAATGAATTCAAAAGTATCCCCTCCTCTTCAATTTTTTGAGAAAGATTGGCATTAATTTTTCTTTAAATGCTTGATGGCTTCTTAGGTGGTGTTAGTGGTAAAGAATCTGCCTGCCAGTGCAGGAGATGTGGGTTTGATCCTTGGGTTGGGAACATCCCCTGGAGGAAGCCATGGCAACCCACTCCCGTATTCTTGCTTGGATAATTCCATGGACGAGGAGCCTGGTGGACTACAGTCTATGGGTCTGCAAAGAGTTGGACATGCCTGAGCAACTGAGCACACACGCTCACAATTATTGGATAGAATTCAACAGTGAAGACTTCAGCTCTTAGACTTTTGTTTTGGGGGAGGTTTTTTAAAAAAAATAATTTTATTTTTTTATTTTTGGCTGTGCTGGGTTTTCACTGCTGCGTGGTCTGTTCTCTGGTTGTGTGCGGAGAGCAAGGGCTACTCTCTGGTTGTGGTGCGTGGCCTTCTCATTGCAGTGGCTTCTCTTATTGAGGAGCACGGGCTCTAGGGTGCCCAGGCATCAGGAATTGTGGCTCTTGGGCTCTAGAGTGCAGGCTCGATAGCTGTGGTGCGTCGGCTTAGTTGCCCTGAGGTGTATGGGATCTTCCCAGATCAAGGATCAAACCCATGTCTCCTGCATTGGCAGGTGAATTCTTTACCACTGAGCCACCAGGGAAGGCCTTGGGGAAGGTTTTTGATTACCTAGCCAATCTTCTAACTGATAACTCTCTGTTCAGATATTTCTGTTTCCTCATAATTCAGTTTGGTAAGTTGTATATTTCCAGGAATTTACCCATTTCATCTAGGTTGTCCAATTTGTTGGTATCAATGGCACCCCACTCTAGTACTCTTGCCTGGAAAATCCCATGGACAGAGGAGCCTGGTAGGCTGCAGTCCATGGGTTCGCTGAGAGTCGGACACGACTGGGCAACTTCACTTTCACTTTTCACTTTCATGCATTGGAGAAGGAAATGGCAACCCACTCCAGTGTTCTTGCCTGGAGAATCCCAGGGACGGGGGAGCCTGGTGGGCTGCCGTCTATGGGGTCGCACAGAGTCGGACACAACTGAAGCGACTTAGCAGCAGCAGTTATTCATAGTAGTTTCCTATGATCTTTGTACTTTTGTGGTATCAGTTATAGTGTCTCCTCTTCCATTTCTGATTTTATTTATTTGAATTCTCTATTTTTCTTGGCGAGTCTAGCTTATTGCCAATTTTATCTTTCAAAAAACAAAAAAAAATATTTCCCTTTAACTGAAAGTATCTTTTGTATTTTAAATTTTGAAAAATTTAGCAGTAACTATATGCTAATATAAATAAAAGTTGTCCTTTCCCGTAATTGATTTAAAAACTCTTCTCCTTCCAGTGACAGGGTTTAATTAATAAATTAATCTAATTGTCCAACACACATCTATTAAGAGTCTATCCCGTTCTAGGCACCGAGGATACAGAAATGTACAAGGAAGATCTGTTCTCTGCCCTTAGTAGCATTGACAGTACAGGAAACAACCTAAGCCAGTCTGTGGTCCTCTAAACTGAGCTTAGCACAGTAGCTACAGCATGAGCTGGCTCCACATAACTTATGTAGTACCACTTCCCACATCCTGCAACCCACCTTTATCTCTAGCCATATTTATGGTTCCCAGGACATCCCAAGACGTGGTACCTCCATGCCATTGCATGTACTAAGGCCTCTCCCCAGAATGCCCCTGCTCTTTCCTCCCTCCTCACTTTCTCCATGTCATACTTAGCCTTCAAGATTCATCTTAAACATCAACCTTGGAAGCATCTCTTAATACCACTTCCCCCAGTCAGATTGGAAGTACTGTTTTTTTTGAGGGGCAGTGTTTGTATTCCAAATACTAGTCAGGAGACAGGGAAGATGAAACAAGTTATTCAATAACTAAAATGAGCTAAAAAATGGTGAGGGTCATAAGAGAATATCAGTGAAGTTTCTTAGGTATCCAATCTGGGGGTGAGTAGAACAGAGAAAGCTTTTGGAGGTTCAAAATTGGAGCAGAGATTGAGCACCATTGACATTTTGGCCAGACACCTTTTTGTGGTAGGCAGGCGGTTTTGTGCCCTATGGGGTGTTGGGCAGGGTCACTGGTCTATGCTCACTAGATGTCTTCCAGTTATGAGAAGCAAAATTGCCTCTGGACATTGTCCAATGTTCCCTGAGGACAAAATCAGCCCCCATCTCTCCCCAGCTCTCTTCCCTTTCCCCACCTATTGATGAACCAGTGAACTAGCCCTTTAACTTGGGCATGCCTAATCCCCACAAGGAACCCCACTGCTGTGATCACTGTCCACCCTTGAGAGATGGTACAGAGAAAATGGGCTCTATGCAGCCAGCAAAGCCCTGCCTGTTTTATAATCAGGCGTTTTAGGAATGGGCTTTCCTGGTTGCTCAGTGGTAAAGAACCCGCCTGACAGTGCAAGAGATACAGCTTTGATCCCTGGATGGGGAAGATCCTCTGGAGAAGGAAATGGCAATCCACTCCAATATTTTTGCCTGAGAAATCCGTTGGACAGAGGAGCCTGGCAGGCTACAGTCCATGAGGTTGTAAAGAGTCAGACACAACTTAGCAACTAAATAAACAAGCCCAAATATAACTCTATCATAACATTTATTGAATAAACTTGCTGTAATTGCTATACACCAATTGTGCAACTTTAGACAAAATAAAAATTTTAAAAAGAATTATCTCTTGTTAGAGGAAAATGAAGTTACAATTTAGTTGTGACTTTATTGGGCTAAGAATGAAGATGGAAGCATACCTTTTCTGTATTATATTCTTCTATTCCATTTCTATATGCCTATCTCTCCTGATCCCGTTTCACTAACCAACAGCTGGGCAGACATGGTGGGGCTGTGGTTTGGAGGCTGAATCGCTTTTAGCGGAGAGTCTGGCTTCCCCAGCAGGGAGATTATGTAGTGTCCTTTGCAGATCCAAACATAAAGGTGCTTTCCCCTCCTCTCCTAGTCACTAGTCACACCCCTAATTTTGAGGAGGTATTTGGAAACCTCAATCACTGAGACAAAACTTCACTCCAACCATCTAGAANCTGAAGCGACTTAGCAGCAGCAGTTATTCATAGTAGTTTCCTATGATCTTTGTACTTTTGTGGTATCAGTTATAGTGTCTCCTCTTCCATTTCTGATTTTATTTATTTGAATTCTCTATTTTTCTTGGCGAGTCTAGCTTATTGCCAATTTTATCTTTCAAAAAACAAAAAAAAATATTTCCCTTTAACTGAAAGTATCTTTTGTATTTTAAATTTTGAAAAATTTAGCAGTAACTATATGCTAATATAAATAAAAGTTGTCCTTTCCCGTAATTGATTTAAAAACTCTTCTCCTTCCAGTGACAGGGTTTAATTAATAAATTAATCTAATTGTCCAACACACATCTATTAAGAGTCTATCCCGTTCTAGGCACCGAGGATACAGAAATGTACAAGGAAGATCTGTTCTCTGCCCTTAGTAGCATTGACAGTACAGGAAACAACCTAAGCCAGTCTGTGGTCCTCTAAACTGAGCTTAGCACAGTAGCTACAGCATGAGCTGGCTCCACATAACTTATGTAGTACCACTTCCCACATCCTGCAACCCACCTTTATCTCTAGCCATATTTATGGTTCCCAGGACATCCCAAGACGTGGTACCTCCATGCCATTGCATGTACTAAGGCCTCTCCCCAGAATGCCCCTGCTCTTTCCTCCCTCCTCACTTTCTCCATGTCATACTTAGCCTTCAAGATTCATCTTAAACATCAACCTTGGAAGCATCTCTTAATACCACTTCCCCCAGTCAGATTGGAAGTACTGTTTTTTTTGAGGGGCAGTGTTTGTATTCCAAATACTAGTCAGGAGACAGGGAAGATGAAACAAGTTATTCAATAACTAAAATGAGCTAAAAAATGGTGAGGGTCATAAGAGAATATCAGTAAAGTTTCNTGGAGTGGGTTGCCATTTCCTTCTCCAATGCAGGAAAATAAAAAGTGAAAGTGAGGTCGCTCAGTCGTGTCCGACTCTTAGCGACCCCATGGACTGCAGACCACCAGGCTCCTCTGTCCATGGGATTTTCCAGGCAAGAGTACTGGAGTGGGGTGCCATTGCCTTCTCCAAGAAAATGAGAATATAACAATATTTAACTTAAGAAATTTATTAATCAAAAGTTTTGTACAAAAATTTGAACAAAATTTAAAAAATTAACTTGGATGGTAATTTCATTATTCACTCATTTATTTTACAAATGTTTCTTTTTTAAAATTTAGCATTTTTTGATTGAGGTATAGATAAGCAAATTCTTAATAGAGGAAGGCAGAGTAATGTATTTTCCTAGCCACTGTAGGAAAAAGGATTTGTTTTGAATTTGGCCACGGTTTCTTACTGAGTTCTCANTAGAAAATTAACTTGGATGGTAATTTCATTATTCACTCATTTATTTTACAAATATTTCTTTTTTAAAATTTAGCATTTTTTGATTGAGGTATAGATAAGCAAATTCTTAATAGAGGAAGACAGAGTAGTGTATTTTCCTAGCCACTGTAGGAAAAAGGATTTGTTTTGAATTTGGCCACGGTTTCTTACTGAGTTCTCACTGGAAGTCTTCCCGATGTCTGACTGCTCAATACCTTTGCAAAACATACAGCAATCTCTACCGGGTTAGAGACAAATTATGTAGATAATTCTTCCTGCAAGAAATAACCTCTTGTCTATGTCTTCAGAAGTTACTGGTAGAGAGAGAAAAACATTAAAATAAGGATAGCTAGAGTTGCATTTTCTGATGCCTCTAAAAACCACAACCCAGAGATAAAGAATTGACATTTTATTGTAAAAAGACACAGTGTTGGCTAAAAGGTAGACACAAGTACTTCAGTTAGAAGCAGGAGTTAGAGAGGAAAAGGGGGAACCAGAACCATCACTGTCTCCTGCTGGCTCTGCAGCTCCTGCATGCTTCATTAGCCATGGGAGAGATGGTTCTTTGAATTAAGAAATCATTGAAAATAATTTGCAAAGAGCAAGGATATGTCAAGTGTGAGAAGTTCCTCGTAGAGGAGCACTTCAGGGCTAAAGATGAGGAGGCTGACAGCAGTTTGGAATCTCAGGATCTTATTCTGGCAGCTTGAAAGAGCACCCAATTAGCATCAGTGGTTATGTTAAAAATAAAATGAGGAAATCAAGATACTGTATGGTCTTGGGTCAGGACATTTTCAGTGGCAAGAAACTTTTATGTACTCAAGGAATTCGGCCAGTCCTGGTTGTTTGTCTTCTTTGGGGAGTAAATTTTTTTTTTCTCCTTGTGATGCGAACTCTTAGGATTTCCTCTCTTAACAATTTTCTTATGTAGCAAATGGCTGTGTTAACCATAGTGTTCATGTTGCACGTTACATCCCTGAAAGTGAAAGTGTTAGTTGCTCTGTTGTGTCCGACTCCTTGGGGCACAATGGGCTGTAGATTGCCAGCGTCCTCTGCCCATGGAATTCTCCAGGCCAGAATACTGGAGTGGATTGCCTTTTCCTTCTCCAGGGAATCTTCCCGACCCAAGGATCGAACCTGGGTCTCCTGCATTGCAGGCAGATTCTTTACTTACTGAGTCACCAGGGAAGCCCCTATTACATCCTTAATACTTGTTTATTTTAAAACTTTGTACTTTTTGACCACCTTCTTCCAGTTCTCTCTCCCATAAATCTGATCTCTTTTTCTATGAGCTGTTGTAGGACATGATTTCAAGGTCCATCCTGTTGTCATAAATGGTAGAATTTCCTTGTTTTGTTAAATGGCTATATTGTATTCCATCTGTGTGTGTGTGTGTGTGTGTTTCCAAAAAAGGATTAGTGGATAAAGAAGTTGTGGTATATACAATATATATATATATATATATATATATATATAT
>SJYW01031746.1:39472-59901 GCA_006410735.1 Raphicerus campestris | reverse complement strand
TTTAGATCTTTAATCCATTTTGAGTTTATTTTTGTGTGTGGTGTTAGAAAGTGATCTAGTTTCATTCTTCTACAAGTGGTTGACCAGTTTTCCCAGCACCACTTGTTAAAGAGATTGTCTTTACTCCATTGGATATTCTTGCCTCTTTTGTCGAAGATAAGGTGTCCATAGGGGTGTGGATTTATCTCTGGGCTTTCTATTTTGTTCCATTGATCTATATTTCTGTCTTTGTGCCAGTACCATACGGTCTTAATAACTGTGGCTTTGTAGTAGAGCCTGAAGTCAGGCAAGTTGATTCTTCCAGTTCCATTCTTCTTTCTCAAGATTGCTTTGCCTATTCGCAGTTTTTTGTATTTCCATACAAATCTTGAAATTATTTGTTCTAGTTCTGTGAAAAATACTGCTGGTAGCTTGATAGGGATTGCATTGGATCTGTAGATTGCTTTGGGTAGTATACTTATTTTCACTATATTGACTCTTCCGATCCATGAACATGGTATATTTCTCCATCTATTAGTGTCCTCTTTGATTTCTTTCATCAGTGTTTTACAGTTTTCGATATATAGGTCTTTAGTTTCTTCAGTCAGCTCTTCGCATCAGGTGGCCAAAGTATTGGAGTTTCAGCGTCAACATCAGTCCTTCCAATGAATACCCAGGACTGATCTCCTTTAGGATGGACTGGTTGGATCTCCTTGCAGTCCAAGGGACTCTCAAGAGTCTTCTCCAACACCACAGTTCAAAAGCATCAATTCTTCAGTGCTCAGCTTTCTTTATAGTTCAACTCTCACATCCATACATGACTCCTGGAAAAACCATAGCTTTGACTAGATGGACCTTTGTTGACAAAGTAATGCCTCTGCTTTTTTAATATACTATCTAGGTTGGTCATAACTTTCCTTCCAAGGAGTAAATGTCTTTTAATTTCATAGCTGCAATCACCATCTGCAGTGATTTTGGAGCAAACCAAAGTAAAGTCAGTCACTGTTTCCACTGTTTCCCCATCTATTTGCCATGAAGTGATGAGACCGGATGCCATGATCTTAGTTTTCTGAATGTTGAGCTTTAAGCCAGCTTTGTCACTCTCCTCTTTCACTTTCAAGAGGATCTTTAGTTCTTCTTTACTTTCTGCCATAAGTGTGGTGTCATCTGCATATCTGAGGTTATTGATATTTCTCCTGGCAATCTTGATTCCAGCTTGCGCTTCATCCAGCCCAGCATTTCTCATGATGTACTCTGCATATAAGTTAAATAATCAGGGTGACCATATACAGCCTTGACGTACTTCTTTTCCTATTTGGAACCAGTCTGTTGTTCAATGTCTGGTTCTAATTGTTGCTTCCTGACCTTCATACAGATTTCTCAAGAGGCAGGTCAGGTGGTCTGGCATTCCCATCTCTTTCAGAATTTTCCACAGTTTATTGTGATCCACATAGTCAAAGGCTTTGACATAGTCAATAAAGCAGAAATAGATGTTTTCCTGGAACTCTCTTGGTTTTTTGATCATCCAGCAGATGTTGGCAATTTGGTCTTTGGTTCTTCTGCCTTTTCTAAAACCAGCGTGAACCTCTGGAAGTTCGCAGTTCACATATTGGTGAAGTCTGGCTTGGAGAATTTTTAGCATTATTTTACTAGCATGTGAGATGAGTGCAATTGTGCGGTAGTTTGAGCATTCTTTGGCATTGCCTTTCCTAAGGATTGGAATGAAAACTGACCTTTTCCAGTCCTGTGGCCACTGCTGAGTTTTCCAAATTTGCTGGCATATTGAGTGTAGCACTTTCACAGTATCATCTTTTAGGATTTGAAATAGCTCACCTGGAATCCCATCACCTTCACTAGCTTTGTTCGTAGTGATTCTTCCTAAGGCCCACTAGACTTCACAATCTAGGATGTCTGGCTCTAGGTGAGTGATCACACTATTGTGATTATCTGGATCCTGAAGATCTTTTTTTTTTTTTTTTTTTTTTTTGGTACAGTTCTTCAAGAACTTGTCTATTCTTAGCATGACCAATGGAAAAGGCAATGGCAACCCACTCCAGTGTTCTTGCCTGGAGAATCCCAGGGACAGAGGAGCTTGTTGGGTGTCGTCTATGAGGTCACACAGAGTCGGACACGACTGACGCAACTTGGCAGCATCAGCAAAGCTTGTTGATGTCGCTGTGCATGGTGCGGGTAGGGCGGGGAGGAATCTACGCGGAGGAGCTCTTCTCTCTGAGTCCCCTTCCCTCGGCAGTAGGCAATGGTTAGGTTCCTCCTGAGATTATCTGGCTACTGGAGGACTAAAGACTGTCTTTTCAAGAGTCTAGGAAAGGTTTTCTACCCACAAAACTGGGGGAAACCTCTCAAATATTTTGTGAAATGTCATGTTACATTTAGGTTGTCAGAGATACAGGAAAGAAGGGCCAAGTGTATGATATCCAACTAGGTATCACCAAGGTATCAACGAGGTCATCTTTTACAACTAGCTGTCTTCCTCTGTCTCATAGTATGCTTTGAATGAGAGGGCAGGAGGTGTAGCTGCAGAAGGCCTCACGGAAAAGGATGGTGTTTATGGGAACATACTTTAGAAAATGTCCAGGTTTCTCACTACTATTCTTTGATTTGCCCTGCAGTCATTTAGCCCTGGGGCTTCCCATAGCTATCAGATACAGTCTCAGGCAGAAATAGGTGAAAAGTGTCCTTACTGCCTGATGTGAAGGATTGAGTGCTTCTAATGAAGTGGCTGCTACAAGAAACATTTCTTTGTGTGCATTACCTTGTTTGATTCTCACACCATTCTTGAAGACAGGAAGTGTCCCTACCTTAATTATAAGAAGACAGGCACATCACTATGGAGAAGAGTATGGAAGTTTCTTAAAAAACTAAGACTAGAGCTACCATATGATCCAGCAATCTCACTCCTGGGCATTTATCAAAAAGATGAAAACTCTAATTTGAAAAGATGCATCCTAGTGTTCATAGCAGCACTTATTTATAATAGTCAAGACATGGAAACAACCCGAACTCACATCAACAGATGACTGATTTAAGAAGATGAAGATGTGTATATATACACACACACACACAAAATGGAATACTATTCAACCGTAAAAGAATGCAATATTGCCATGTGCAGCAGCATGGATACACCTAGAGAATATAATACTAAGTGAAATAAGTCAGAGATAAAGCAAACATTATATGATATTACTTAAATGTGGAATCTGAAAAATAATGCAAATGAATCTATATACAAAACAGAAACAGGCTCACAGACATGGAAAACAAACTCATGGTTATCAAAGGGGAATGTTTGGGGGAGGGGTAGATTAGGACTTTGGAATGAACAGACACATACTCCTGTATTTAAAATAGATATGGAGCAAAGATTTATATATAACACAGGGAATGATATTCAACATCTTGTGACAACCTGTAATGGAATATAATCTGACAACTATATATATAACAGAATCACTTTGCTATACCCCTAAAACTAATAAAATATTGTAAGTCAACTATACTTCAATTTAAAAAAAAAGAAGAAAACTGTCTCAGAAGTTTAAATGACTTGACAAAAGTCACTTAGTAAATGATAGAGCCAGGATTTGAATCCAGGTCTGTTTGATGCCACAGATTACATTCTTTTTAAAACCCCTTCCTTTACAATCTTCTTCAGAGGCTCTCAACTTCCTTTAGGTACTGTTCTTAGAGGGGTAGGGATGGGGTACACGGAGATGGAGTAAAAGGGTCTAGAAGTAGTTTCAGAGCTGGAGTAATATGTTCCTCCTCTTCAAGTCTGGTCTCTCTGGATCCTATGTCCTCATATCTCCTCGGAGACCCTGTCCATCACTGTGAGGAACCCACTCTCCCTCTCCAGTCAGCAGCTCCCTTCCATGTACAACGTGTGCAAGTCTCTCTTGTCTTTTGAGACGCTCTCCCATGACCCTGCCTTTCCTTTCACTATTGCCAATATGGTAACTATTAGTCACATGTGGCAGATGAGAAACTTGAAATATGGCCAGAGTAACTGAGGAACTATATTTTACATTTTATTTCATTTTAAGTAATTTTCATTTTTACTTAGAAACCTAAAGCAGTGTGAAACACTTTCCCATTAAACACAACTCTACCATTCTGGTAGAGCTGTATTTCACTTCAACCACTGCATCACATACTAATGTAGTACACGTGTAGAGTGTGTGTCATCTAGTATTACTCATAACCACGTCACCTATCTAATTGGTCAATACTCAGTGTGAAGTCTTTGTTTTTATGTATACCAGTGTGACATTATAAAGTGTTTATTTGAATATTTTTGGCAGCGAGCACAAATTAAACTCATACCTATTGAGTCATAATTGAGAAATACATTTAAATATGATCATTTCAATTTTTACTATAATATCTCTAAGTCATTTTCTAGTTATCTGTCATAGTTATTTGCAAGTCTCATATTTTCTATTAAACACTGAAACTCTTAAGAGGTAGAGCTGTAAGTGCAGAAACATTTGAAATTTAAAAGGAAGGTACACTCCTGATGCAGAGTAGAGATGTAGAGGGTGGTACTACACATGGGCCAGTGATGAAAAAGACTGAAAAGAGATACCGATTTTGCAATAAATGGTAATTGCAATTTGCTTCAGCAGAGCAAAAGGCAGGAGCTGTTCTGCGAAACAGAAATCCGCTTGTGCTGTGTTCATTATATAACTATTGAACACCGTGTCCTAAACTGAGTTCCATAAAACATTAATCGGGAGAGCTGTTCACAAAAGAAAAGCAAGAGGGTCTGTGGTCAAAAAAGTTTTGGACGTGGTGACTATTTTAGTTCTTTACTGGAGATTCACAGTGTAATTTACCACATTAAAAGCATTGCGACATCTGGCTTAAAAAAAGAGATTTTTAGAAACCTGATTTAATCCAGTGTTCCATAAAGCTATTTTCACTTTAAAGCTTATGTTTTACTTTCATTGATCTATTCAGATCATGTATTACAGCATGGCACTACTTCTGCGGGAAAACTGACTCCTGTTCTCACACAGTAGATAAACCTTTGGGCAGGAAGTTCTCGGCTAGTGGGCGGGCCCCTTCCACATCATGCAGGCAGAATTCTCTGGCCTGTGATGTGATGTGCACAGAAGAATAAATATAATTCAGACTGATTAAGTAAGACTCCAGGAAGGGGACTTCCCTAGTGGTCCAGTGGCTAAGACACTGGCGTTCCCAATGCAGGGGACCCCGGTTCCATCCCTGGTCAGGGAACTAGATCCCACATGCTGCAGCTAAGACTCAGTGCAGTCAAATAAATTAAAAAATCCAGGAAGTGTGGTCAGGAGCTTGGAAGGGAGGGGACTGGAAGTTTGGTGACAAACAGGTCTGGATTAGAGGCTTATGGTTGGGCGTATGAAAACGGGTACAAAATAGGAACAAATTTGTACCACTATACCCATCAGAAAGTATGGGTCATGGGAGATGCATCTAGCCAGTTGACATGAGCAAGGCCCCTGTCATTGGCCATTCAGGAACCGGGTACTTAGCAGAGACATAGATTGATTTGGGAAGATGTGTCATGCTAGCGAATATTGAGTTTTCTAATCCAGAATATAATCTTGGATGAATGAGGTGTAATCTCTCCATTTTGTTGTTGTTGTTCAATTGCTAAGTCATCTTGGACTCTTTGTGACCCCATAGACTGCAGCACACCAGGCCCCCCTGTCCTTCACTATCTCCTGGAGTTTGCTCAGATTCATGTCTGTTGAATTGGCGATGCTGTCTAACAATCTCATCCTCTACTGCCCCCTCCCCCCAACCTTTGCTTTAATCTTTCTCAGCATCAGGCTCTTTTCCAATGAGTTGGCTCTTTGCATCAGGTGGCCAAAGTATTGGAGCTTTAGCATCAGTCCTTCCAATGAATATTCAGGGTCGATTTCCTTTAAGATCAACTAGTTTGATCTCTTTGTGTCCAGGGGACTCTCAAGAGTCTTCTCCAGCACCACCAATTCCTTTTGTTTTTACCTCCTTTAATTTTTCTCTGTTTTTATGTGCTTTGTGATTTTTAGTGTAAAGATCTCAATTTTAATTATATATATATATATCATTTCTCTTCATTTTTTCCCTTGTAGATACCTGAAAAAATTCTCAGAAAAATAATTGAGCACATCTGTAGCCCACAAAGTATTGTTCCCACAAGTAAAATGCTGTGAGCAGAGCAAAGCCAGAAAGAACTTCAGTAGAAAATAAGAATGCTGCTGCTGCTAAGTTGCTTCAGTTGTGTCCGACTCTGTGCGACCCCATAGACTGCAGCCCACCAGGCTCCCCCATCCCTGGGATTCTCCAGGCAAGAACATTGGAGTGGGTTGCCATTTCCTTCTCCAATGCAGGAAAATAAAAAGTGAAAGTGAGGTCGCTCAGTCGTGTCCGACTCTTAGCGACCCCATGGACTGCAGACCACCAGGCTCCTCTGTCCATGGGATTTTCCAGGCAAGAGTACTGGAGTGGGGTGCCATTGCCTTCTCCGAGAAAATGAGAATATAACAATATTTAACTTAAGAAATTTATTAATCAAAAGTTTTGTACAAAAATTTGAACAAAATTTAGAAAATTAACTTGGATGGTAATTTCATTATTCACTCATTTATTTTACAAATGTTTCTTTTTTAAAATTTAGCATTTTTTGATTGAGGTATAGATAAGCAAATTCTTAATAGAGGAAGACAGAGTAGTGTATTTTCCTAGCCACTGTAGGAAAAAGGATTTGTTTTGAATTTGGCCACGGTTTCTTACTGAGTTCTCACTGGAAGTCTTCCCGATGTCTGACTGCTCAATACCTTTGCAAAACATACAGCAATCTCTACCGGGTTAGAGACAAATTATGTAGATAATTCTTCCTGCAAGAAATAACCTCTTGTCTGTGTCTTCAGAAGTTACTGGTAGAGAGAGAAAAACATTAAAATAAGGATGGCTAGAGTTGCATTTTCTGATGCCTCTAAAAACCACAACCCAGAGATAAAGAATTGACATTTTATTGTAAAAAGACACAGTGTTGGCTAAAAGGTAGACACAAGTACTTCAGTTAGAAGCAGGAGTTAGAGAGGAAAAGGGGGAACCAGAACCATCACTGTCTCCTGCTGGCTCTGCAGCTCCTGCATGCTTCATTAGCCATGGGAGAGATGGTTCTTTGAATTAAGAAATCATTGAAAATAATTTGCAGAGAGCAAGGATATGTCAAGTGTGAGAAGTTCCTCGTAGAGGAGCACTTCAGGGCTAAAGATGAGGAGGCTGACAGCAGTTTGGAATCTCAGGATCTTATTCTGGCAGCTTGAAAGAGCACCCAATTAGCATCAGTGGTTATGTTAAAAATAAAATGAGGAAATCAAGATACTGTATGGTCTTGGGTCAGGACATTTTCAGTGGCAAGAAACTTTTATGTACTCAAGGAATTCGGCCAGTCCTGGTTGTTTGTCTTCTTTGGGGAGTAAATTTTTTTTTTCTCCTTGTGATGCGAACTCTTAGGATTTCCTCTCTTAACAATTTTCTTATGTAGCAAATGGCTGTGTTAACCATAGTGTTCATGTTGCACGTTACATCCCTGAAAGTGAAAGTGTTAGTTGCTCTGTTGTGTCCGACTCCTTGGGGCACAATGGGCTGTAGATTGCCAGCGTCCTCTGCCCATGGAATTCTCCAGGCCAGAATACTGGAGTGGATTGCCTTTTCCTTCTCCAGGGAATCTTCCCGACCCAAGGATCGAACCTGGGTCTCCTGCATTGCAGGCAGATTCTTTACTTACTGAGTCACCAGGGAAGCCCCTATTACATCCTTAATACTTGTTTATTTTAAAACTTTGTACTTTTTGACCACCTTCTTCCAGTTCTCTCTCCCATAAATCTGATCTCTTTTTCTATGAGCTGTTGTAGGACATGATTTCAAGGTCCATCCTGTTGTCATAAATGGTAGAATTTCCTTGTTTTGTTAAATGGCTATATTGTATTCCATCTGTGTGTGTGTGTGTGTGTTTCCAAAAAAGGATTAGTGGATAAATAAGTTGTGGTATATACAATATATATATATATATATTTCAGTAAACATTATACACACACACACACACACACACACACACACACACACACACACAGTGGAATACAATACATGGGGGTACATATATCTTTTCAAGTCAGTGTTTCCGTTATCTTTGGATACATTCCCCAAAGTGGAATTTCCGGTAAGGTAGCTCTACTTTCCGTTGTTTTGAGGAACTTCCGTACTGTTTTGCATAGCGGCTGCACCAATTTACAATTTCTCCACCAGAGGACAAGGGTTCCCTTTTCTTCACATCCATGCCAGCATTTGTTGTCTCTTGTCTCTTATTGATGGCCATTTAAATAGGTGTGAGGCGATATCTCTTTTTAACTTGCACGCTCCTAAAGACTAGTGATGCTGATGTTTGTGTATCTTCTTTGAAGAAATGTCTATTCAGGTCCTTCGCCTATTTTTCAGTTGAGTTATTTGGCTTTTGCTGTTGAGTTGGATGAATTCTTTATACATTTGGGATATTAAGCTCTTATTAGATACATGATTTGCAAACATTCTTCCCTTTCTGTTGATGTTCTTTTCACTGTGCTGATGGTTAGGATATACAATTTTTAGGTATATATATTTTGACCATGATTATGTGAAATAGTGTTTAGCAAAAAATGATAGAATGCAGAGGGGAGGATGGCAGCAGTGGTGAAGTGTTTGTCTTTCCGAATCCACAGCCTGGTGGTCCAGTCATTTAGACTCTGTGCTCCCAATTCAGAGTGCATTAGGTTTGATCCCTGGTGGGGGAGCTAAGATCCCATAATGTGGTGTAGCCTAAAAAACCCCCAAAACCCCACCCCCAAACAAACGTAAAACAGAACTAAAAACAAAAGACCAGACAGGGAACACAAGGGCTTTCTGAGCCTCACCTGGGTTTTGCCAGGTGCTCTTGAGCTTTCAATATATGATTTTAAAATGACATGACATGGAACAAACAAATCAGTGTTTTGACTTGGTAGTGCTTTACCGTGAGAATCTACACAGATATTCCAGGGATGTTGCCACTGTTCTAACTGTTCTGGATTCCTCTTTTGAGTCTCTGGCATATCCTTTGGAGATCTTCAGAAGATAAAAGACCATCGTTTGTGGACAGGCATAATACTTAGACCAAAAGTTACCTTGATCCCAGGATGGTAAATGAAGTTGGTTATCAAGTGGGTCACATACACAACTGAGATACAAACAATCAAATGAGACATTTTATGGGATGTGCGTCAAACTGACCTTAGTCTGGGTAAGAGGAGCCCAGATATTGGGCCCATGATCGAGAGGGCCCTGTGTATGTCACAAATGTACTAACAAGTAAAAACTCATGGGGGTGGCTATACTCAGGGTCTAGTGCTGGTCCAATAAAACTCATATCCTTAAGACATCTGCCTTATATGAACACTGTTGAGGCCCCAGGAGCAGCTTCTTAATCTCTGTTGAGATTCTTGAAACATAAGGCAAATGTCTGACTATTGTGAAGTCAGACTTGGTTGACACTGCTTTGGAAAGCCCGGTGGTTACAAGCAGTAGACATTAAGATAAATTAATAAACTAGTTAAACACATGTTCTCAGAGAGTTGAAGGCAATGGATTTTTTTTTTTTAAATATTGAAGTATAGTTGATTTACAATGTTGTGTTAATTTTAGGTGTACCACCCTGCAAAACCTAGAGGAGGCTCAGGAAACTCCTGTGTTTCCTGCGTTTTGTTTGTTTTTGGTTCTGTTTTTTGTTTATTTGTTTTTGGCTACATAGCACAGCATGTAGACTTTTTCAGATTCTTTTCCATTATAGATTATTATGGGATATTGAACATAGTTCCCTGTGCTATATAGTGGGTCCTTCTTGGTTATTTATTTTTTGCAAAGTAGTGTTTGTATCTTAATCCCAACCTCCTAATCTATCCTTTTCCCCCTTTCCCTCTTGGTAACCCTAAGTTTGTTTTCTATGTCTGTAGGTCTATTTCTGTTTTGTGTATAAGTTGGTTTGTATAATTTGTTTTTAGATTGCACATATAAGTGATGTCATATGATATTTGTCTTTGTCTGTCTGACTTACTTCATGTACTATGATAATCCCTAGGTCTACCCATCTTGCATTATTTCATTCTTTTTCATGGCCGAGTAATACTCCATTGCTTAAATACCACATCTTCTGTCTTCATTCATCCTTCATTCATCTGTCCATGAATGTCTAGGTTGCTTCCATGTCTTGGCTGTTGTAAATAGTGCTGCTATGAACAGAGGGGTGCATGTGTCTTTTCAATTTATGGTTTTTCTCTCTTTAGCAATAGCCCCTATGACTGCCCACATGTTTCAGCATGAACATTACATATATGTGTTCCTAAAAGGTAACATATAAATTAGATTTCTTAAGTGATTTAGAGGGCTCACTTCTTGAAATATTGCTTATGATCAATTTAGTATTGCAGAGCAAAGATTTTTATCATTTTTGTAATTTGCTTATTTTTGGAAATCCATACTTGGCTAAAGCAGTGATTCAACCCTGAATGCATCTTGGAATAATCTAGAGAGAGTTTAAAAAGTATTAATCGTCTATCTTACCCCAGGAAATTTTCACCTAATTTGTCTGGAATAGGGCCCAAACATCAGCATTTTGTTAATGTATTTTTTTGGCTTAAAAGTTTTACTTTGAAATAATTTAAATTCACAGGAAATTGGAAGAAATGTACAGGGAGATTCTGTGTGCTCTTCATTCCCTTCCCCCCAGTGATAATCTTGCATTAAGTATAGCGGAATATCGACTCCAGGGAAACAACGTTGGTACAGTCTTCAAGAGTTTATTCAGATTTTACCAGTGTTAATATGTTTGTGTGCATGGGTGTGTGTTTCTATGCAATTTTAGCACACATGTAGAATTGTGTAACCACCACCACAATCATCATAGAGAACTGTGCCATCTCCACAAGGTTCCCTCATGCCCTCCCACCTCTCACCCCTGGCAACTTATCTGATCTCCATCCTGACAGTTTAATTTGGTATTTCAAGAATGCTATGTCGATGGGATCATGGAGCATGTGATGTTTTGGGGTGGACTTTTTTTCCACTCAGCATAATTCCCTTGATATCCTTATAAGTTGTTGATGTATCAACAGATGGTTGCCTTTTACTGTTGTGTAGTATCCATGGAGGGCTTCCCTGGAGGCTCAGATAGTAAAGAATCTACCTGCAAAGCAGGAGACCCAGGTTCAATCCCTGGATTGGGAAGATCCCCTGGATAAGAAAGTGGCTACCCACTCCAGTCTTCTTGGCTGGAGAATTCCACAGACAGGGCTACAGTCCATGGGGTTGCAAAGAGTTGGACATGAGTGAGTGACTAACACTTCATCCGATATGGAATGGGTGTTTCAGTCTATTTTACTGTTCTCCCACTGAAGGCTGTTTGAGTTGTTTTCAGTTTGGGACTATTATGAATAAAGCTGCTATAAACAATCATGTAGAGGTTTTGGTGTGAACCCAAGTTTTTACTTCTCTGAATAAATGACCAAGTGTGGAATTGATGGGTCATATGGTCTGCATATTCAAAGCTATGGTCTTTCCAGTAGTCATGTATGGATGTGAGAGCTGGACCATAAAGATGGCTGAGTCCCAAAGAACTGATGCATTTGAATTGTGGTGCTGGAAAAGACTCTTGAGAGTCTTGTGGACTACAAGGAGATCAAACCAGTCAATCTTAAAGGAAATCAACCCTGAATATTTATTGGAAGGACTGATGCTGAAGCTCTAATATTTTGGTCACCTGATGCAAAGAGCTGACTCATTAGAAAAGACCCTGGTGCCCAGGAAGACTGAGGGCAGGAGGAGAAGGGGGCGACAGAGGATGAGAAGTTTTGATAGTGTCACTGACTCAATGGACATGAGTTTGAACAAGCTCCAGGAGATAGTGAAGGACAGGGAAAGCTGGCGTGCTGCAGTCCATGGGGTTGCAAAGATTTGGACACGACTTAGCAACTGAACAACAATGAACTACATGCTTAGTTTTATAAGAAACTGTCAAACTATTTTCCAGAGTAGCTGTACCATTTTGCATACCTACCACCAGTATATGAGTGATCCAGTTTCTCTCCATTCTTAGCAGTATTTGATGGTGATACTTTTTTTTAAGTAGCCATTCTAGTAAGGATGTAGTGATATTTCATGATTTTGATTTACTGTTCCCCAATTTGCATGTGTTCTGTTCACTGTCTGTATATCCTCTTAGGTGAAATGCCCCTTCAAGACTTTTGCCCATTTAAAAATTGGATTGGCTTTTAACCATGAGTGTTCTTTATATTTTTCTAGAGACAACTCTTTTGTAGGATATAGGGTTTATATGTATGTTCTCTCACTCTGTAGTGTCTTTTTATTTTCTTAGGAGGGTCTTTCACAAAGTAAAAAAAATTTAATTTCAATGAGATCCATTTTTTTTCAGTTCTTTTAATGGATCATGCTCTTGGCCTCAAGCCTAAGATTTCTTCATCTAACCCTTGGTCCTGAAGATTTTCTCTTATGTCTTTTCTAAAAGGTTTGTAGTTTTATAGCTTACATTTAAGTCTGTGACCCATTTTGAGTTAATTTTTGTAGAAGACATGAAGTTTACTCTGAAAGTCATTTTTTGGCCTATGCATATCCAATTGTTTCAGCATCATCTCTCGAAAAGGTTATTCTTCCTCACAGGAATTACTCTTCCATCTTTGTCCAAAAGTAAGCTGGGCATATTTATGTGGATCTATGCATAAGTCTTCTTTTCTGCTCCATTGATCTATGTATCAATATCTATTTTTCCCTTGCACCACACTATGCTGATCACTGTGGTTACATAAGCCTTAATATAGGTAGTGATTCTTACCATTTTATACTTCTTTTTCAAAATGGTCTTAGTTATTCTAAGTCCTTTGCCTTTCCATATCAATTTTAGAACACATTTGTCTATGTCTTACTGGGAATCACTTCACCTTAATTGTCCTGGAATAGAGCCCTGGCATCAGTAATTTATATTCCCACCCCCAGGGGATTCTGATGTATAGCCAAGGTTGTGAACTTTGGTTTAAAGCTAAACACACCTAAAGAAAAATTGCCCTTAGAGAGCAGATGATTCAAGTCTTGGCTTGAAAGTTTGAAGAACAGGTGGGATCTTCTGAGAAAGAGACTATGAAATGAAATTTAAAGAAGTGAAAGGAGGGAAAAGAAATAGAAATTTCTTTACAGCCCTGCAAGTTGTCTCCATTATATGCCCATCTGAATAGGAGGAAGCCTAGGTCTGAAGAAGTAGCTCAACTAATCTTGATGAAGCTCCAGAGATGGAAATGGCTGGTCTCCAGCCACACTATTCTCACTTGGCTTGAACACAAAAAAGACTGTGGCCAAGACCACACCTGTTAGAGGCAAAATACTCTACAGATAGGTGTAGTACAAGTTAGTAATGTGAAAGCATTTTGCTTCTGTGTGGATGGTGCTACAAAGAAGTGTTGAAACTGTAAAGGATTCAGAGGTCTTCTGAATCCTGCTTGTGCATGTGCTCAGTAACTAACTTGTGTCCGACTCTTTGCAACCCCATGGACTGTAGCCCACCAGGCTCCTCTGTCCATGGGATTTCCCAGGCAAGAATACTGGAGTGGATTGCCATTTCCTTCTCCAGGGGATCTTCCCAACCCAGGGATAGAATGTGCATCTCCTGCATTGCAGTCGGATTCTTGGGCCACATTCAAAAGCTCATCTGGACTGAAATTTAAAAAATGGCAGACATAGTCATCCATTTGTTGTCCTTCTTTTCTTTTAACTGAAAACCTCTTTAGTTGTATCCAGTGAGCATCAATGGTATTACTTTTCTGACAATGTGCCTGTGATTTATAGTTGCTGTTGGTGAATAAATGATGATATGCTTGAGGGGATCTTCCTCCTTTTAAATACTGTTGACAGATAGTCTTCTCCTAACCGCAATTAATACAGATTTCCCCCATAGTTATAGAAAAGACAGAATAATTGAAGTAAAACCCTTCCAGAGCAAAATACAGTTCTTTTTCTACTTTTAAAATTACCAAGTAGTTGGCACCACAGAAATTTGGGTCTGAGAAGAGATACTTAAGGAGGCTGAATGTCTCTTAGCCATCCCATCTGGGTTTCTCAGGCTGCTTTCTGCAGTGACCACAGTACCAGGAAACAGAAAGCTTTTCTCTCCGTCGTCTTCCTGTTGGCCCAGTTCACTGACCTTCACCTGGGGGTGAGGCATTAATCTGCTTTCAATGATCTCACTAGCAGGGAAGGGGTTGGGTCACCTGCCTCCCTGGCTTTCAACTTCATCTCCTTGGGGAATTTTGTTCAAAAGGAAGATTCCTGGTTCCTGGTCCCCCAGCGCTAGCCATTCTGCTCTGGAAGGTCTGTCACAAAGCCCTCAAGTCAGCACTTTTGACAAGTATCTTTGAAGGTTCTGAAACTGGCAGGGTCTGAGTCTGCTTCGGGGTTTGGAGTCGCAGAGGCCTGGTTGTGATGAAGATGCTTTTCAAGCACATCTGGCTCGGGGATGAAGGTGGCGGCCTTCATCATGAAGGTGGCTCCTTTGTGGCTGGAGGAGCCCTCTGTGAGGGGCTCTCCTGAGTGCCCACCTGCCTCTCCAGACCCTTTTCTCTGAAGTCGCTTCTGCCCTGAACTGCTCCCGCTCAGCGACCACAGTAACAATCCTCTGTTTCCGTTCTCACCACTTCACTGAGAATTTGACTATTTTGGCCCCTGTGGCTCTCCCCCTTCTCTAGACTTGCTGTCATCACAACGAATGAAGCAGAGGCATTCTGAGGGGGCGCTTCTAGTGCGAAGGCTCTCGAGGTAGCGTCCAGGCTCTGGCCAGCTCATGAGACGCCTGTCCTTACAGCAGTTCCTCGTGACACAGCCCCTCCTGCTGCCTCCTGCACTCCGCCCACAGGGCCTCTCCTTCAGTCAACCTGCCCTCCCTGGGTCTTCGCTGCCATTGTGACTTCACCCCAGCACAGGCTGCTGCTTTCTCTGCTTCGGAGACATCACTTTTTCCATGGTGTCCAGCACCCCAAACAGTTCCATGCCCACCTCCCTTATGTGCAGGAAATTAGAAAGTTATTCCCATGACTAAATGTTAGCAGTAGGTTTCCACAGCCAGAGAATTTGTAAACTGAAGTATAACCACAGTGTCTATAATGCGCTTCGTTACTTGCCAACCCAGATTGAGTGCAACAATTGACACTCCAACTCTTCCACCCCAACTCCCCTGGAAGCTCCTTAACTGCAGTGACCATGTCTTCTTTGTCCCCCATGTTTTCCGTAAGCTTCATTGAGAACTGGAAAGGATGTTGGACAGAAAGAAAGAAGGGAGTATGATGTAAGAAAAAAGAATGGGCTTTGAAATCTGTGTGGGTAGAATCACAATCACCCAAAGACATAACCTGTAAAATTGGTAAAAATAATTCTCTTAATTGTATAGATGGAGCAACTGAGGTTCCAATTGTTTAATATATGCCAAAGATCACATTTACCAAGAACACAAAGCTGACAAAGGTCCATCCAGTCAAAGATATGGTTTTTCCAGTAGTCATGTGTGGATCTGAGACTTGGACTATAAAAAAGTTAAGTGCCAAAGAATTAATGCTTTTGAACTGCAGTGTTGGAGAAGACTCTTGAGAGTCCCTTGGACTGCAAGGAGATCAAACCAGCCCATCCTAAAGGAAATCAGTCCTGACTATTCCTTGAAAGGACTGATGCTGAAGCTGAAGCTCCAATACTTTGGCCACCAGATGTGAAAAACTGACTCATTGGTAAAGACCCTGATGCTGGGAAAGACTGAAGGCAGGAGGAGAAGGGGACGACACAGGAGGAGATGGTTGGATGGCATCACCAACTCGAAGGATGTGAGTTTGAGCAGGCTCTGGGAGTTGGTGATGGACAGGGAAGCCTGGCGTGCTACAGTCCATGGGGTTGCAAAGAGTCAGACATGACTGAACAACTGAACTGACTAACTGAAAGATCACATAGCAAGGTAGCGTGAAATCTTTTTGAATCTTGACTTTCATTTAATATAATTTCTGTGTCTCCCAGGTGGCACTAGTGGTAAAGAACCTGCCTGCAGTGCAGGAGATATATGAGACATGGGTTGGGTTCCTGGGTCAGGAAGATCCCCTGGAAGAGGACATGGCAACCCACTCCAGTATTCTTGCCTGGAGAATCCCATGGACAGAGGAGGCTGGTGGACTACAGTCCACAGGGTTGCAAAGAGTTGGGCACAACTGAAGAGTATGTTTTGAATGACTCTTTGGTGACTGAAATTTATTTGCATAATCTCATTCTCCTGAGCTCAGTTGCTTCTGTCGTGTCCAACTCTTTGCATCCCCACAGAGTATAGCTAGCTGGTCCATGGGATTTTCCAGTAGGGATACTGGAGTGAGCTGCCATGCCCTCCTCCAGAGGATCTTCCCTACCCAAGGATTCTCTTGAGGAAAAGTCATTATATCCATTTTACAGATAAGGGAATAGATGGGATAGTAAATTGCTAAAATTCCCAAAGGCAGGCAATAGTAAGTACAGAAGTGGCCTTTATTTTCAGTTCTGTCTGAGTTCAAGGTCCCTGGTTTCTTTCCTTACAGCATGCCACATCTCAGAAGGCTTGCCTCAGATAGTTCTGGATTTTGGACTTCCTGTTATTTCTTGTAGGTCAATATCATAATTTGCTTATGTTTGGTTGTCTCCTCTGCCCACCCTTCCCAAATATTATTTTAAAAATCTGACTTAAATAAAGCCTGCAATTGTAACTATTTTTAAAGATACACACCTCTCCTACCCACTTTGGTGAACATTTGCAATTATGAAATCAGAATTCCTCTCTTGCATACTTCCCAAGAGTCTTTTTTCATTTAGAGGAGTACTTGCTGATTAATTGAGGTAGGCATTCAATGAAGGTTTTTAGAATTTAATTTAAGGATTCCCATGGAGCTTGCATACTTGATAAACCTTATAGCCACAGGAATTTTAATTTTATCATTGCTTACATTTGAGAGGACATTTTTTAATTTTTAATTGAGGTATACTTGACTTACAATATTATTATATATTCATTTCAGATGTACAGCATAGTGATTTAGTATTTTTATAGATTATACTCCATTAAAAATTATTACAAGATAATGGCTATAATTCCTTGCCCTGTAAATGGTATCTCTGCTGCTTATCTGTTTCATACATAGTAGTTTGCATCTCTTAATCCCATACCCCTAACTTGCCCCACCCCTTCCTTCTCCCCATTGGTAACCACTAGTTTTTCTTTTATATCTGTGAGTCTCTTTCTGTTTTGCTATATGCAATCATTTGTATTTTTTAGGTTTTACATATAAGTAAATAACATATATTATTTGTTTTTTCTGTCTGACATTTTTCACTGAGCATTAATATTCTCTAGATGTGTCCGACTCTGTGTGACCCCCATAGACTCCCCCATCCCCATCTAATTTGCTACAAATAGCGGACTTTCACATTTGAGAATACTTTTTAAAGTCCTGTTTCCTGCACTCAACATACATATCACGGAAATGAGGGAATTAGAAGTGGAAATAGCTTTAGCAATTATTTCACAACCTTTCCTTTACCATTTTACAATGAGTACTCCAAGGGTTAAGTGATTAAACCAAAACAATGCAGCTAGTTAGTGAAGGCACCCACATCAGAATATAGAAATTTTAGGTTCAGTTTAATAGAGATAAATATATCTGAGCTTTAGAGCTAAAGGGGACATTTGAGTTTTTTGAAACCTAAAATCCATTTTTCCTTGTTTTGATAACAGAACCCTGCTTTTTCTCCTTAGAAAATTCTCCTCCACTTTCACTTAAGAGGTTGTGTTATGCAAATTCAGCCACCAATTCCATAGATGGGCATATGATAATAATCTGGCCAATCAGAGTGGTACCTTCTTTATTTGGTTCAGAGATGGGAACATGACACATTTAGGGCCAATGAGATTCAATCCTGGGATTCCTGCTGGGAAGACTGCATGCTCTGGTTACTGAGAGGACAGGAAACTAGCCTGGAGCTGCAGGCAGCCATCTTGCCATCCTAAGGGGATGGAATATCATCAGTTCACTTCAGTGGCTCAGTCATGTCCAACTCTTTGCGACCCCGTAAATCATAGCACACCAGGCCTCCTTGTCCATCACCAACTCCCGGAGTTCACTCAGACTCACGTCCATTGAGTCCGTGATGCCCTCCAGCCATCTCATCCTCAGTCGTCCCCTTCTCCTCCTGCCCCAATCCCTCCCAGCATCAGAGTCTTTTCCAATGAGTCNTCAAGACCACTCAGTAGGAAAAGGACAATATAAGACTGTTGACAAGCTGGAAATCCATATGCCAAAAAACTGAAGTTAGACTTTTATCTTATATTATATTCACAAAGTAACTCAAAATGAATAAAAACACAAGCAGAAGACCTAAAACAATTATAGAGAACTAGAGGAAAACATAGGGGGAAAATTTTATGACATTGGATGTGGTAATGATTTTTTAGATACAGCAAAAAAGCGCAAGCAATGAAATTAAAAAGAGAGAAATGGGACTACATCAGCCTTCAAAACTTTCATGAGTCAGAGGACACAGTCAACAGAATGAAAAGACAACGGATTGGATGGGAGAAAATATTTGCAAGTCATATATCTGATAAGAGGGTTAATATCCAGAATAAATAAAGAACTCTTACATCTGAACAATGAAAAAAATCAATAACCTCACCAAAAAAATGGGTAAAGGACTTGAACAGACATCTCTCTAATAATGATGTAAAATGGCTAACAAGCATATGAAAAGATGCTCAATGTTACTATCAGAGAAATGTGAGTCCAAACCACAATAAGATTATTTCACACCCATTTGGATGGCTACTATTGAATAAAAATGAAATAGAAGATAAAAAGTGTTGGCAAGAATGGAGAAAAATTGGAAGCCTGTGCAGTATGGGTGGGGTTGTAAAGTGGGCAGAGCTGCTATGGAAAATAGTATGATGGTTTCCCAAAAAATTAAAAATAGAATTGCCGTATCATCCATCAATGCTGGAGAAGGCAATGGCAACACATTCCAGTATTCTTGCCTAGTGAATCCTGTGGACAGAGGAACCTGGTAGGCTGCACTGCGTGAAACTGCAAAGAGCCAGGCACGACTGAGTGACTAACACACACACACACGTACATGATCCAGCAATCCCATCTCTGACTACATATCTAACAGATTGAAAGGAGGGACTTGAATATTTTTGTTATGTCTTCACCGTTTAGAGTATAAGCTCCATTAGGGGAGGGATTTTTGTCTGTTTATAGTTGATGTGTATCCCAAGCACCTAGAATGGTGCTTTATTAAATTATAGTAGTTTATTATAAACAATAAACGTGCTGAGTCTGACTATGCCAAAGCCTTTGACTGTGTGGATCACAATAAACTGTGGAAAATTCTGAAAGAGATGGGAATACCAGACCACCTAACCTGCCTCTTGAGAAACCTATATGCTGGTCAGGAAGCAACAGTTAGAACTGGACATGGAAAAACAGACTGGTTCCAAATAGGAAAAGGAGGACGTCAAGGCTGTATATTGTCACCCTGCTTCTCTGCAGAGTATATCATGAGAAATGCTGGGCTGGAAGAAGCACAAGCTGGAATCAAGATTTCCAGGAGAAATATCAGTAACCTCAGATATGCAGATGACACCACCCTTATAGTAGAAAGTGAAGAGGAACTCAAAAGCCTCTTGATGAAAGTGAAAGTGGAGAGTAAAAAAGTTGGCTTAAAGCTCAACATTCAGAAAACGAAGATCATGGCATCTGGTCCCATCACTTCATGGGAAATAGATGGGGAAACAATGGAAAGAGTGTCAGACTTTATTTTTTGGGAGTCCAAAATCACTGCAGATGGTGACTGCAGCCATGAAATTAAAAGATGCTTACTCCTTGGAAGAAAAGTTATGACCAACCTAGATAGCATATTCAAAAGCAGAGACATTACTTTGCCAACAAAGGTCCGTCTAGTC
Organism: Raphicerus campestris; assembly: GCA_006410735.1. Lineage (NCBI taxonomy): Eukaryota > Metazoa > Chordata > Mammalia > Artiodactyla > Bovidae > Raphicerus > Raphicerus campestris. Next base: position 39,848 of record SJYW01031746.1, on the reverse strand, counting down.
AAGGCTATGGTTTTTCCAGTGGTCATGTATGGATGTGAGAGTTGGACTGTGAAGAAAGCTGAGCACCGAAGAATTGATGCTTTTGAACTGAGGTATTGGAGAAGACTCTTGAGAGTCCCTTGGACTGCAAGGAGATCCAACCACACCATTCTGAAGGATATCAGCCCTGGGATTTCTTTGGAAGGCATGATGCTAAAGCTGAAACTCCAGTACTTTCGCCACCTCATGTGAAGAGTTGACTCATTGGAAAAGACTCTGATGCTGGGAGGGATTGGGGGCAGGAAGAGAAGTGGACGACTGAGGATGAGATGGCTGGATGGCATCACTGAATCGATGGACGTGAGTCTGAGTGAACTCCGGGAGTTGGTGATGGACA
>SJYW01031746.1:13792-33898 GCA_006410735.1 Raphicerus campestris | reverse complement strand
ACTGACTCGATGGATGTGAGTTTGAGTGAACTCCGGGAGTTGGTGATGGACAGGGAGGCCTGGCCTGCTGCGATTCATGGGGTCACAAAGAGTCAGACACGACTGAGCGACTGAACTGAATGTCGATTCAGTCTTCACAAGCAAAAGCACTGTTTCCTCAAGTGAGTCTGGAGAAAGCTAGTTCTGAAGGATGCACTGTGTACACAGAAAATGTCCTATGGTGAGTGTCCTGATGTTCCTTTCTTGGAGATCACCGACATGGGCACCTGTGAGTATGTGGTGGGGATAGATACTCTGAAGTAATTGACCAGTAGTGATGGAAACTGTTTTGAAGAGAATGGAAATTGCAGAAATGGCACAATTGGCGTGTAGGGAAGGCTTAGGGAATAGAGACAAATACCTACTTTAGTTCTATAAAGAAGAGACTGCATCATGTAGTCAGCATTCAGGGCTGGCCAGCCTGATGTGCTGACGCTGATGGCCACACAGGCTCTGAACAAGCTGGGTCAGGGGGATTTAAGTGAGAAGTCATGAGTACCATTGGCTGCACAGATGGCCAGGAAACCAGCCATTTCATCATCTGAAAGCACTGTTGTGCTTGGTATTATCACTGGGCCCAGGAATCAGGCAATAGAACAAGGAGTGAAGTGCCTAGTCACTCAGTCATGTCCAACTCTTTGCAACCCCGTGGATTGTAGCCCACCAGGCTCCTCTGTCCATAGGATTCTCCAGGCAAGAATACTGGAGTGGGTTGCCCTTTCCTTCTCCAGCCCCTAATTAATAGTAGAACCAAAACAGACGTCAAGGAAGCAACAGCTGAACTATGAGAGGAGGTTGGAAAACTAGGAATTAGACACAGTTACTGAAAAAGTTTCTCTCTTTGGGTGAAATTTAGGGCCCGGACAAACTTTGGACAAGTCAGTGGACTCTAAGATGTCATCACTATATTGCAGAAGGGGGTTTTGGATTCATCAGTAAAAATTCAGTTATGATCACTAACTCCATTCAAGTAAGCAGGAACACATGCAATCCACTTTAGAAACCTCTTCTTCCCAAAAGACTAGAGTTAAAACTCAAATGATAGCTTGTAGAGGGTATGCTTCTACTGAGCAATTTTAGCTTTTTTTTTTTTTCTTAACAATTAATCGGTAACAGTTTAGTTCACATATAATCTTTCCTTCAGTCCTTATATCAGTGACAAGAGACGGTAATTCTTATTTTCATGTTGTAGAGCAGGAAGCTGAGACATGATGATAACTAACCTGCTCAGTCACAAAACCAATAAAAAGCATTTCTGGTTCTCACGTCCACTTTTGTTTTGCTCTAAAGGCTGGGTTCTTTCGACTTTCATTCCCTGCTCTTTTTCTGTGTTTTCGGCTCCAGTCCTGCCTACTCAGGAATTGTACAAAATCGTGTTTATTGCTCTGTGTACTTTTAGTTAATGGCATTTTGTAGCAGGCTTGATTTCTGCATTTGCTTATCAGTGACTAACTTCTGCTTTGTATTTCTCATAACTGGTTTCTCTCAGAGGCTGGTATATTATTTTGAATTCTTTTGTCTTTACAGCATCTCCCTGATGTAAATACAGAGATTAGCAGGCTGAGAGGATTTGTGTTGATTTATTTTGAATGACTAAATGATACTACTATTTGCAGGGGGAAATGCTATGTTATGAAATAGTAAGAGAAAAATCTGCTGTGTGTTCAGTTACATTAGCTTCTTAATTTTCTGAACATGTACAAATATGAAAATAATGTTTAACTGTGATTGCAATTCAGAAAATAAGTTAGGGAGGTAGGTGGCAATAGATGCTCCAAGCCAATGTAGAATGGTTGAGCTAAAAATATGAAGAAGTGAAGCACTGATTGCAAAATATAAATTCCCTACAATTTCGTGTGGATGATGCTTAAGGAAACAGCTTAAAAAGCAAGAGTGGTACCCATCGTGGGTCACTTTAGACCATTCTCCCGATCCGATCTCAAATATTAAGGCATGGAGTTTAATGCCCTTGGCAGGCAACAATTTCTGCTATTTTCCTGAAGATGGACTCCTAGTATAAGAAAAGATTTCTGTGTGATTAAAAAAGAACAATGGAATAGCTAAGTTTGAATCCTACTTTTGCAGGTTACTAGGTAGATAAGCTAGCTGCAAGTAACCAGAAACTTCATATTTTCATGAACAAAAATGGAGATGATGATGACATAATAAAAGTGGTAACACCTGCCTTTTCAACCTCCTAGAGTTGGTGGAAGGATCAAAGGGGATGATATAAATGAATGTTCTCTGTGAATACAGAATATACACAAATATGTGGTATTATTAGCATGGCAATTTATTTTTATGTGGGTTATGTCATTTTAGATGGTTTAATTAGTTTTTGTGATAATTATATTTTATGGAATCATAAGAGTCTATCTTCTTGGGGGAGTTATACCTTCATAAATTTTGAGGATGATTTTAATTTTGTTGTTTATGTTTGGCTGGGTCTGTGTTGGCATGAGACTGGTGTTGGATTTTCATCAGTCAATAGCATCAAGCTGCCTTCCTGAAACATGCCAGATTTTTTTCCAGGTCTTTTTTGTCTGACCTTTAATTTTAGACCAGTCATCAGGATAAGTGCTGGCTCTTCTGGATGACTTCACATTCTGAGTATAGCTTCATAAAGGAGATTAAAAACTAGACCTTGATATAAAGCCTCATTTTACTGCAGATAGAAGACAGGTGAGACAAAGAGCCTGTAGCATCACCCCAGCCACCTCATTTTTGAACAGTAAATGCAGTGTTTTGTCCATAGGAATGACAAGCCTGCGGGTATGTGAGTAGGCCTTCTGATACTGAGAGAAATGTTTTAAGGCAAATGGCAAATGACTGAGAGCCCAGGCTCTGGAATCAGACAGACATGTTTTATTCAACCTCCCTTAACACAATCAAGACACTTAAGCTCCCCAAACTTCAGTTTTCTCATTTGTAACATAGAGATTATAATAACTACCACATGGGCTGTTGTCACCGGTAAATGAGAGAGCTTTTATAAAGATAAAACTAACATATAATAATTATTATGATGAATGTATGATTCACAGAGGATGGAAACAAAGGGGAAGGAAAAAAGAGTGATAAGTCCATGGTGCATCTTAGAATCATAGCCCATCCTCCAGAACCCAACCGAATTAACCTGGAGTCTAACTGGGGCTTCCCCGGTGCCTCAGAAGGTAAAGAATCTGCCTGCAATGCAGGAGATGTGGGTTCAATCCCTGGGTCAGGAAGATCCCTTGGAGAAGGGCATGGCAACCCACTCTAGTATTCTGGCCTGGAGAATCCCACAGACAGAGGAGCCTGGCGGGCTACAGTCCATGGGGTCGCAAAGAGTTGGACGTGGCTGAGCGACCACCACCACCAACAGTGTAACCGATCCCTTCTCTCGATGCTGCATCTCCTACGAGTTCTTTGAGGAGTAATTGTACTACAGTTATCAGTGAGTGAAAGTGAAAGTGAAGTCGCTCAGTCATGTCTGACTCTTCTCGATCCCATAGACTGCAGCCTACCAGGCTCCTCCATCCATGGGATTTTCCAGGCAAGAGTACTGGAGTGGGGTGCCATTGCCTTCTCCTATCAGGATTATTAAGATTTAAGTTCTGTGATGTTTTGTTTTCAAGATCTAAGCATAGTTCCTGCCTTTTTTAAGGGTAAATTTTAGACTAGATGATAATCTGTGTTTTGTTGAGAAGAAAATCCAGGTAGGGCTAATCTCTATTTTAAACCTTTGCCAATGTGAAGACTATTTTTTGAAGTCTGAAGAATATGGCTTTGTGGAGAACTATGAGTGGTCTGAGGGTTTTCTTCATAAATACCACCCAAACTGGCCTATGTTTGCTTTCTAGCAGTTCACATTTAAGAGTTTTTTTTCTTGAGGTTTCAGATTCTTTCTGCCCTCAAATACGTCATGTAAGCTGTCATCTTGCTGAAGATAAAAGGAACATTGTTTCAATTCTGGTCAGTTTCTAGAACTGTGTGATATTTAATAAGCCTGTCTTGCATCATTGGGGCTTCTCAGGTGGCATTAATGGTAAAGAATCCACCTGCAATGCAGGAGGCTCAGGTTCAGTCCCTGGGCTGGGAAGATCCCCTCGAGGAGGGCATGGCAACCCACTCCAGTATTCTTTGCCTGGAGAATCCCAAGGACAGAGGAGCCTGGTGGGCTACAGTCTATAGGGCTGCAGAGAGTCGGACAGGACTGAAGCGACTTTAACACGCATACACACAGCCTCACTGATCTTCAAGCATATGCCTGTGTGTAAAGGACAGTGGTGATAGTGGCCTCCTATAAAATCTTCATGGGGACCAGGAGTGGTGCTCGGGACATTTTTTTTGCTCCTCAGTAGAGGACAAAAGTTGAGAAACTCTGACCTGACCATCTAAAATTCTGTGCAGCTTTTTGGTGATGAAACTCTTCCAGAAGNGCGCTGCAAAGAGTCGGATAGGACTGAAGCGACTTTAACACGCATACACACAGCCTCATTGATCTTCAAGCATATGCCTGTGTGTAAAGGAGAGGGTGATAGTGGCCTCCTATAAAATCTTCATGGGGACCAGGAGTGGTGCTCGGGACATTTTTTTTGCTCCTCAATAGAGGACAAAAGTTGAGAAACTCTGACCTGACCATCTAAAATTCTGTGCAGCTTTTTGGTGATGAAACTCTTCCAGAAGGCCAGGGTGAGGCTGAGCCTTGGAGGGAAAGGTGTTAGGAGTGTTTGACAAGCCTTCAGTTGGATTTGAAGCTGAAGGTCACATTGAGGACAATTAGTTCTGCTATAGAGGGACTGCCCCCCTATTTGGTTGGTTTCTCCACCAACTAATCCTTGGCTGGGTAGCTCAGTGCCCGTTCCCAGGTAAACTTCTAATGCAAAGTATTGAGCTTGGTTACCTGGTGAAGCCTGGGGATTGACACCAACTCTTTTTTTTTTTTCTACCCATTTGATTTCAACACTGCTTTCCTGAAAGTCTTCTTCATCAGCAAGCATTACAGCAGTTCCTGGAAAGAGCAAGACTTTTCTGATTCTCAAAATCTCTGTATCAACTGAAAAAGTTTCCCAAGGACCAGTGATACCCTTCTGGGGACAAAGAAGTGAAGGGGCCAGGTAACCCCTTTTTAGAACCGGTGCTGGCAGGAAAGTGATCAGGAAGCACCCAGTATCGCAGTAGCATCGTTTCTTACAGGAGTGAAAAGAATTTACAGTCCGCGGGGGCCGGACATCCAAGGACAGAAGCGAGCAGTTCTAGTGGCTGAGCTTCGGCGACACAAACCCAGGGTGTAGGAAGCTATGCGTGCCCGCAGGAATGTATGGAGAGAGAGAGAAGGGGGTGGGTGATGGGGCGCTGGCTGGGAGCATCGGGGTGTCCTTGGGTTTCCAGCCCCCAGGCAGATGAACTCTTGGCCGCAGGGAAAGCGCAGGAAACCATCACCCGAGCGGGAACCGGGAGAGTGGGGGTGCTGAGACTGCGGCGGAACCAAAACAGGGTGTGGCCAGGGTGCTCCCGAGTGCTAGGCGCCCGCCTTGGTGACCCGGGAGGAGGTCTTTTTCGGGTGGCGGGGAGAGAGGACGAGGAGCTCCGGAGAAGGAAGAGCATTGGCTCCTCCCGCCCCACCCCCGCCCGGGGCTGCGCAACGCCGGGCGCCGTGCAAGGCGGCGGCGCCCGTGGCGGCGCTCTCCCGCCCCGCGCGGCCGGGGCAGGGCGGGCCGGGTGGCGCTCGGGGGGCCGGGCTCTGGTCCCCACTCAACCCTCCCTCCCTCCGCCTCCCGGGCCGGGCGGCCGGGCCAATGAGCGGCGAGAGGAGGGGAGCGGGAAGCCGAGCGCGCTGGGCCGCGGCCCTCCTACCGCGCCCGTAGCCGCAGCGCCGAACGCCAAGTTTTGCGCCCCGAGACTTTGCGCCGCGTCTCGTCCTCTGGCTCGCAGCTCGGTCCCCGGGAGCCCGGCGGCCGCGCGCTGCCCTCGGGACGGCCGCCCGCGCGCACTCGGGCGGGAGGACGCCGAGCCGGGGGCCGGGGCTGGGGGCGGCTCCTCCCGAAGATGCAGGATGGCAGCGGAGCCGCGGTCCAGCCTGTCCTACCGCACCACGGGCTCCACCTGTTTGCACCCGCTCAGCGAGCTCCTGGGCATCCCGCTGGACCAGGTAACTGCGGGCGGGCGGCCAGGCCGCGGCTGGGTCGTGAGCGCAGGCACCCTCCCCGAGCCGGAGCGGGAGGGAAGCCGGGGGAAGTAGGAAGGGGGATGTTATCTACCTCCGTCCCCGCCCTCTTGCAGATTTCCCTGCTTCAGACTAGACAGGTGGAGTTTTGAGTTGATGCTTTTCTCTTGTAAGTATGGGGGGAAAAAAAGGGTATACCCTGCACAGCAGATTCGAATAAACTTTTTTGGGGGTCTTGTTTGAAGTTTGGGGTTTCCTCCTTTCCTGTAAGCCAGTTCTAAAGCCTTCTGATAAATGAAATCGTGTTCCTTCTGTCGGTGCACTCAAGTCTTCACTATTTTTAAGTTAGTTGAGCCTACTTTAGAAAGTAAGCCTGAGTGATGTCTAAGCAGTAGCCTACCGTTTGGGGATGAGAGACCCGGGTGTTTCGGGCAGCGAGGCTTGGAAAATCGAGTTGACAGTTATTTTGTGCCCTGTGCGATCTCCATCCGCAAGGGAGGAGGGACACAGGATGCTGTGGTTTTCCGAGGGCCGTGGTTTATTCAGTCAGTCCGTCCTCGAGGTTCCAGGCTCCCTAGTAGAACAGGTTATTGGAAGAAGAGAGAGGCTGCTGCAGGTGTTTGGACTGAAACGGAAAATAGCAACAAACAGTAATTCCAGGTAAATCTTGCTAAGCGTTGAGGCTCTTAACCCATTTTTTGGTCTCTCTAGATGTTACAGGCTAGATCTGCCCTGTGTTTAGTAGTGAGCCAGTAAATACACAGTTGACCCTTGAATAAGACAAGTTTGAATTGCATGGATTCACGTATATGTGGATATTTTTCAATAGTAAGTACTACAGCGCTGTACCAGTACTGAAGCTGCTTAAATCTGCAGAGTCTAGGAACTGAAGGATACAAGGGGCTGTCTGTAAATTATAGGCAGATGAACACCTGTGTGGTTGAAGGGACAGCTGTATGTTACTTAAATGGAATTGGGTAAGGCGTCCTGGAGGAGGGCCCTCCTGTTTCCTGCTGAGTTTTCATCCAGTTTTCTTCCTCTGCCTATTCCCTAGTGAACTTTAAAAATTCTTTCCTTCACACAAGAGCATACCTGCTGCTTTCCACTCCCATTCCTTCAGCAATGAGGAAGTGAGAGCTGGATGTTTGCTTTACTCAGATGCTGTTTTCTGAGCCACCCTCTACCTGGCCCCCTTTGAGGCTTTGATTCAGAACTCCACCTGATCCGACAGTTGCCTTCTCATCAGTTGTGAAATCCTGAAGGTCAGGAGGGGTTTTTTTCAGCTGCCAGTGCCTGTTCTTGTAGTGAGGATGACCTGCAAAGGCAGCAATAATAGCAAATTCTCTAGCCCTGAAATGAAATCTAACTCAGAGCTGAATTTCCTTTCTGGGGAGTTTGTTTCATACTTAACCCCTCTACCCTCCATCACAGTATATTTTAATTGCACTTTCCGTTTGCAGCAGTACAGCACAATCCAGGTTTGTTTGTTTTTTTTCCTGTATGGAAAGAGATAGATTGTTAATAGATCCTGGAGATTGATGGCTAAGAGGCACCTAGGATGGATGTTATTAAGTGCCCTGTAACTGCCTCCACCATCATCTCGAGTCTCCTGGATTTCTGGCAAAGGAATGCTGGTTTTAATTTATAAGGAAGAACAAAAGACAGGGGAGGAATTTGGGGGTACACTGAAGGAAAAATGTGGGCTCTAGACAAGGAAGGCACACCTGTGATCTCTTAGATCTTAGGGAGCCCTGCTGCCCTTCAGTTGGGTCCAATCACAGTGATTCTTGGTGGAAGACACCCGTAAAGGGCAATACCCCAGCTGGCTTATTTAGGCCGAGGGAGAATCCTAAACCATAAACAATGTGGTTTGAGGCGAAACTGTGGCTTGAGGGTTTGGAAGCTTGATGTGTTTTTCTCCCTCACACTTTTAAGGGCCTTTTAGATGTTAGACTGACTTGCGGGTAATTCCTGGTCTGCCAGGAAACTTCCTTTGTGACCGTCAGCTGGTATTCTACCAACTTGGAGCATCAGGGTCCTCACGTGTAACGTGGGTGATGGCAAAGGACCTACCTTTGGGAGTTGAGACATTTTACATAGATGTAAAGTGCCGTACGGTCCTTGTATCAGACAGGGGCCTGGCAGAAAATAATTCAACTCAATGGCTTATAATGAAACTGAATTACTTAAGAGTTGTGGGTGGCACTCTAGGAGCCAATAAAGGATGTTCTGGTACCAAGACTGGGCACTGAAGGGGAATAGGGAAAAAGTCCTGTTGCCTGGATGCAGGGGCAAAGCAGAGAACTTGGCCCTTCTGCTCCCCATCCCTGACCTTTGCATCTCTTGCCGTGGCCCCTGGTGGGTGGCTGGTCTGGAGCGCCTGGGTGAAGTGGTCTGAGGGGCTTTCCTGGGCCACAAAAGGGGGACGAGAAATGTGGAGTCAGCTCTGGAGGACAGACCTAGGCTAAGAGCCTAGCCCTTGATACACATTTGTTCCTGGCCCATTAAAGAATCTTCTTATTGGCCTGCAATTTGCCAAGAATGATAAAACATATCTCAAGTTGCCCAAGCAGTGCCTCATATACCACTTAAAGACACAGTGAATCCTTTCTTTAATGTTTCAGCGTTTCACATGTGTGTTTGTAATTTCTGAATTGATTGCGCTTGTGAGAATGTCTGGCTTCTAGGTCTCCCTAGGTCAACTCGTTTATTATTTGCAACACCTGAAATATCTGCTGAGCATTCTGCTACATGAGTGAAGAGCTCTGTTTTTCATCCAGTTCTTCCATTTATCTGTTCTGTTAGCTCCTCGGGGGAGCCCATGTGCATTGTGACTATACTCAGGAAAAGTCTCTGGTTTTAGTTTCCAGGGATTTTGACTAGCCTGGACTCCTCTGAAAGAGGTTAAATGCAAAATCATCTTATTTAATTAGAGACTTGGAGCCCAGCAGTTCAGATCCAGAGTATAGGAAATGGAGGATGTAGGGGCCTTCACAGGTGCCTCACAGATGAGTTTGTTGAAAACTGTGTTTCTAGAATGAGTTCCTTTCTGTTGAGCAGATGTGGAGCTTGGGCAGAGAGTGGAGGATAACTGATTTGCTCTTCTGTTTAAATCATCTGTTCATACCCTCTCCACTCTGTTTAGGTTGTGGGCTATGACAAGATTCATCTTTAAACTGCCCCAGCCTTCGAATGGACTAGGACTCAACTAAGAATGCTGGCATTCCTAATGTGTGTGTCACTTAATCATATCCGAGGAGCTGTGCAAGAGGAGGAATTCCTGGCTTTAAGGACTTTGCAGTTTGGGGAACTGAGTGCCAAGACTTTTTTTTTTAACCAACTGAAACCCCCCAAATTTGTCTGTATTTGCATAAAGTATCAGTTCAGTATTAAATTAGGATTCGTTGTCTGGATTTCAGTTTTTCCCCCTAATGTGGCATTGGCAGGGAAAAGGGGCAAAGGAAAAATAGACCAGGAGATAAGAATCTAGGAAGTGATTTCCGAGGTTAAAGCAGTCAAAATTTAGCTGTCTTCCTGTAGGCTTGTATTACAGTTTAAAAGATTAGATGAGTGAAGACTAGCTCTCAAGGCCTGGCCTTCTCAACTCGTGGCTTTCTCAACTACCCCCGCCTCTGGTCGCTCAGATGGTAAAGAATCTGCCTGCAGGGCAGAAGACCCAGGCTCAATCCCTGGGTTGGGAAGATCCCCTGGAGAAGGGAATGACTTGACTACCCACTCAGTATTCTTGCCTGNTGTCTTCCTGTAGGCTTGTATTACAGTTTAAAAGATTAGATGAGTGAAGACTAGCTCTCAAGGCCTGGCCTTCTCAACTACCCCCGCCTCTGGTCGCTCAGATGGTAAAGAATCTGCCTGCAGGGCAAGAGACCCAGGCTCAATCCCTGGGTTGGGAAGATCCCCTGGAGAAGGGAATGACTTGACTACCCACTCAGTATTCTTGCCTGGGAAATTCCACAGACAGAGGAGCCTGGAGGGTAACAGTCATGGGGTTGCAAAGAGTCTGACACTACTGAAGCCTCTGACCATAAACTTTCTCTACCTGGCTGGAGTTTGCAGTCACCTGGTTGGTTCCTTGCCTGTCTGTGGAAGGCCCAACCCTCAATTCTTGTCTTATCAAGCCTTGCCCTTGGTTAAAAGCTTAACTCACATTCCACAGTCATTATTAAATATTTATTTTACACTTGTAATGTCAGGGACTTGGTCAGGTGGTAGAAATATAAGGATTAAAAAAAAAAATCAAGGTTTCTGTCCTAGAAGAGTTTATACACCTATAAAGGAGACAAAGTGAAAAGTGAAAGTGAAGTCACTCAGTCGTGTACGACTCTTTGCGACCCCATGGACTGTAGCCTATCGGGCTCCTCCGTCCATGGAATTTTCCAGGCAAGAGTGCTGAAGTGGATTGCCATTTCCTTCTCCAGGGGATCTTCCCAACCCAGGAATCGAACCCGGGTCTCCCGCATTGCAGGCAGACGCTTTACTGTCTGAGCCACCAGGGAAGCAAAGACCCACATAAATATTAATACGCAAGTACTATGTCCTGATGAGCTGGTGTAGGTGCTAATAGAGGTTTGTTGTTGTTCAGTCACTCAGTTACGTCCANCAAAGACCCACATAAATATTAATACACAAGTACTATGTCCTGATGAGCTGGTGTAGGTGCTAATAGAGGTTTGTTGTTGTTCAGTCACTCAGTTACGTCCAACTCTTTGCGATCCCATGGACTGCAGCACGCCAGGCTTCCCTGGCCTTCACTATCTCCTAGAGTTTGCTCAAATCATGTCCACTGAGTTGGTGAGATCCAACCATCTCATCCTCTGTTGCCCTTCTCCTCCTGCCCTCAGTCTTTCCAGCATCAGGATCTTTTCCAGTGAGTCAGCTCTTTGCATCAGGTGGCCAAGTACTGGAGCTTCAGCATCGGTCCTTTCAATGCATATTCAGGGTTGATTTCCTTTAGGATTGAGCTTTACACATGGTAGCTTAGTGGAATGGAGATGGGAAAGCCACAGGACACCTTGGACTCCGGTAAAATTTACTGTTTACCTTTGACAGCATTTGTATTTGACACTTAGTAAATGTTACCTTATTTTGTTAGCTGTCCTACATTTGTATGCTGAGTTTCAAACTAAAGTTTTCTTGAGGGTCAGGTTTTATTTCCCAACAAATGTTTATCATTAGTAACAGTATCAGTTCAGTTCAGTTCAGTTGCTCAGTTGTGTCCGACTCTTTGCAGCCCCATGAATCACAGCACGCCAGGCCTCCCTGNAGTCGCAGAGAGCTGGACATGACTGAATCGACTTAGCATGAGCATAATGAAACGGTGAGATGTATTGAGGGAAAGACTACATTATAAACCCCAAATTCCGTATAATAAAGAGGACAGGGTGGGTGGCATTGGGCAACGTCCCTCAGTCCAGCCCTGTGTGTGGGAGGAATGACTCCATCCTAAGGCACTCAGGTGAGTCCAGGGGATGCTAGCCGAAATGGCCAGTGCTGGCTCGTGTCACAGTCTGGTGGCCTGGTTTGACCACAGTTGAAGGGGGGTGTGTCCATAGGCTTTCTGGCATTTCAGGCAGAGACCTGGTGGGTCCTGGAGCTTCTGCCTGCCTGTCATGGAACAAGATGTGTTTTCTTCTCAACTTGGCCTCAGTTTACCTGTCTGCCCTAAAGATACCAGCAACTCCATATGCTGGATGCTTACACAGGCTTACAGGTCTTCAGTGGGACTTCCCCAGTGACTCAATGGAAAAGAATCCACCTGCAATGCAAGGAGACGCAGGTTCGATCCCTAGGTCAGGAAGATCCCCTGGAGAAAGAAATGGCACCCCACTCCAGTATTCTTGCCTGGAGAATCCCATGGACAGAGGAGCCTGGCGGGCTACAGTTCATAGCGTTGCAAAGAATCAGACACGACTGAAGCGACTAAGCACACACAGGTCTTCAGTAACTTGCCTGCAGCCCTAGGGCTGGGTGAGGGCAGAGGCAGAACTTGAACCTGGGACTCGCAGGCTTTGCTGTAGTCACTGCCTTGGACCCGGGAATGCTTTCCTGGGTTCTGTATAGACAGCACAGCAGCCGGTGCTTTCCTGTGGCTCAGATCCCCTGTATCTTTTACACCTTCCAGCTTCTGTTCACACTTTGCCCTCTCCCAGGCAGTAGCCCTCATCATGATCCTCATTTCCTGTTTCACCCCCTCCTGTCTGCTCTCTGTGACCCTGGCCTTGCTCTCCCCTCTCCCTTATAGACTCCCCCTCCCCCAGGGCCAGATGACCCCCTTTTATTTTGTTTCTCCACAGCACTCTCTCCATATCACCTGTACCTCTTTTGTGGGGGAAGGATTATGACAGTAATCCAAAGGGTTATGTTTATTGACTTTATATATGCATATCTAAAGGAAATCAACCTTGAATGTTCATTTGGAGGACTGCTGCTAAAGTGAAGCTCCAATACTTTGGCCACCTGATGCTGAGAGCCAGTTCATTGGAAGAGACCCTGATGCTGGGAAAAATTGAAGGCAGGAGAAGAAGGACGCAACAGAGGATGAAATGGTTGGATGGCATCATCAACTCAATGGACATGAGTTTGAGCAAACTCCAGGAGATAATGAAGAACAAAGAAGCCTGGCATGCTGCAGTCCATGGGGTCGCAAAGAGTGGGATGTGATTAAACGACTGAACAACAATATGTGTATCTACTTGTCTGGATATTGGTTCTGTGTGTCTTGTCTTTTTTAAATAGAAAATTCATAGTTGATTTACAGTATTAGTTTCAGCTGTACAGCAACGTGACTCAGTTATATATATTTTTCAGATTCTATTCCATTGTAAGTTATTATAAGATACTGAGTATAGTTCCCTGCATTGTACAGTACATCCTTATTTCTTATCTATTTTGTGTATAGTTGTTTGTATCTGTTAATCACATACTCAGAATTTTTCCCTCCCCACCCTTTCCCCATTGGTAGCCGTAAATGTTTTCTATGTCTGTGAGTCTGTTTCTACTTTTTGCATATAAATTTCATTGGTATTATTAAAAAATAACAATACCAATCTAAAAATCTGAAAAGACTCCACATATAAATGATATTATATAATATTTTTTGACTTCACTTAGTAGACTATACTCTAGGTCCATCCAAGTGGCTGCAAATGGCAACATTTCATTCTTTCTTTATCACGTGGTACCTCTTACCTTGTGTCTCAGATATTTATTGGTCTTTCTGCCCTGCCTCACTCTGAGAGGCTTCTTTCTGCAGTTGCTTATTGAACATCGCCTATCAAATATTGGGCTGGAAGGGGGATACAGGGATGAGCTAGGGCCTGTGCATTCTAGCAGACAAACCTATAAGCATCTTACAGTGCAGTATGCTTAATTATTCCAGAAAATATATGCACCCAGGCCTCAGCACCCCTGGGCCTCTTCTGGGAAATTATGTGTGTGGGGAGTGTTCTTCCTGGGAGTTTCTGCTTTAGAAGCAGGAGAGAAAGTGCAGGGATGAGGCCGGGTGGGGAACAGGCAGAATATACCAGGAAGAGGAAACTGTTTGAGCAAAGATACTGAGAAAAGGTGAACTTTCTCTGTGGGCAGTGACTAAGGCTGAATTGTGGTCATCTTGGTATGCTTAGGAGTATGAAGTAAAAACTAAATAAACTTGATTCCATTGTAGTGGAATTTTATTTACGTATTTGCATTGGAATGGATGACTAAGTGATGAGAAACTTAGGGGCCAGTTCTTTTTAATCACTGGGTTAGGCCTACCTATTTCTTATTTGGATCCTGCATTTCAGATCGAATAGGCCTAATTTCTGATTGAAAGTTAATTAATGGCCCAGTTGCTGGTAGTGAAATGTGAATCTTGAATTGTTTAAGTATAACATTCTCCATTCCTGTTTTCATTGTGTGAAGTTGATTGATCTATTACCTTAGATAGATCTATAGTAATAGATAGATCTATTTACTATATGATATAGTCATATCATAAATGCAGATATTATCATTATCTTTTGGGGGGTCAGAATGTCTCATGTTTGTGTGGACAATATGTAGAAATTCCTTTCCCAGTCTGAAGTCAAGTTGCTTATACAAAAAGTACAGTATACCATAGTAGTCTCAAGTATTTTTGAAGCATGGCCTCTGAATTACATTCATAAAGAAAAATTTCATGAAAAGATTATATCAAAGCAGATACAATCTGGAAATATCTTTTTGTGGCAGCAACTTATAAAAAAATTAAGAATTCAGTCTGTGTAATTTAATCGCAGTATTTGGTTGTATGCTTTTCAGAAGCTTTCTATGTTAAGTAAGTCAACCCTTTCAGTAAATAAGACAAAGGAAAACTTGCTGCAGACTTATCAATGACAGTTTCTAGTAGTTTTGCCAGAAAAGCAAAAGGATAAAAATAATCAATGGGAAAAGTACCTTCACATAGTTTATACTGGTTAAAAATAGGCTTTATTAAAAGACCACTGTCCCTTAGGGCTCAGTCACATGACCATGTGCCACAAGATGAACTCATTAACCCGTTTGTAATGGGTTTTTACTTGGCCAAAAAATATGTACTTGGTGAATCATTTACCAACTTCCTTATAATAGAAGGGCTCTGCTTATAACTGTTGTCAGTGGTTAATCTTCTTTGAAGTATGTTTTTGAAAGTCCACACGGCGTTAAAGCATCTCTAAGTGTTGAACTAGGATTTCTAGGGGGTGGGAAAGGGGGTTGGTGCTGAGGGTTTCCCAACCATCCTATTATTAAAAATATTCCATACTCTAGCTTATTTACCAAAACAACAACACAAAGCTTGGGTTCTTGTCTCATTTGAAAAAAAAGAGCAGGGTTATACTGGAAAAGTTTTTTTCAGTTCTAAATTCATATTTCAAACAAGTAGCTAAAAAATCCTGTGGTTTGTCCCCCCTCGCTTTTGTCTCATTCCTCATTCTGTGCTTCTTATCTGAAACAGAGTCAGCAGAGGTATAGACAACAAAGTTGCTAAGGCCTAGAGGAAGTTGCTAAATTCAAAAGTCATCTTGTGAAATGTCACGAAGTGGTTTAACTGTGAGTGTCATTGGGTTGAGACGTCTGTCCTCCGAAGACCTCCTCCACCCATCCCCACCCCTGCATGATTTGTTCCTCTGTCTTTCTAAAAAGTTAATTTCACTTATTTTAAATATTTATCTGTTTTAATGAAACATGATTTGTGTTTGATTTTCTCATTTTGGGGGCTTTTACTTTGTGTAAATACAGGTTTTAAGAAATGAGTTTTCTGACTAGGTGGCTTATGTATTTAGTGTGAAAATCACAAGGCACCCCCCCACCCCCTTATGCCCCATTCCCTTAGTTTGAAGCTGCTCAGATTCCCTCCCCACTGGCAGCCAGTGGCATCCTTTGAGCGGTAGGGGAGACATCCATGTATATGGAATCTTTTTGTCTTTTCTGATATAAACGAGAGTGTATGGTTCCTCCACTCTTCTCCTTTAAAAAAACCAAAAACAGTGTCTCCTAGGAATTGATTCATAGCTGTGTCTACAGAGCTCTTGCAATGCCGACTTCCTTTCTGCCCTTTCTGAGAGTTCTGTTTCTGTGCTTCCAGGAGTGACCTCCTTTAGCCAAGGCTGAAAAACGCTGCTGAGGGTGGGTGATGGAATTAGGGTCCTGCACTTTGGCATGGTCCCCAGGAATATGGAGAGCGTGAGGACTGCCTACAGTGGGACAGGTTGGGGGGTTGAGCACGGAGCTCAGGAGACGGGGCAGAATGGGGTTTGCCTCCAGTTTCCGCTGGGAGGGAGAGATGCACTCTGGACTTGGGCTGGAGGACGTTGAAGATCCTCTGTCCCTTGTGGCCCAGGGATTCAAATGGCTCTGCCCCTCACAGACGTGATGTCTGTGGCCCGTCTGCAGAATTTCTGCGCTTTCCATCTGCCAGAAACACTCCTGAAGCCCAGTGCAGCTCGCAAATTCTGTGATTCCAAGGTCTTCAACAGTAGAGGGAGGGCTTGGTTTCAGATTGTAAAGGAACTCTTCTTGAGGGTGAAGACCCCCTTTTCTTTTTCCTTTTCAGGGGATGTAGCTCAAAGGATTGCACCTGTATATGTTCCTTTCTTATTTCTCAATGAAATGTGTGCATTTCCACGCGTGTTGGCTGAAGCGAATAGAACTTCAGGGCTCTGGAATTGCTTCGGTTCCACCTCCTTGTTAGAGTCTGGTCAGAATGCCTTAGAAATTTGTGTGCTTTGCTCTGGAAATAGTAATTTATTTGAAAAGAGCTTCTATTTCTTGTTCACATGTTTGAGGAGAGACATGTTTATCTTACTAAACAATTATTTGTTCATGAAAATCACCTGATGAGCCTGAGGATTCAGGATGAACTGGAAGTCCTTTGTATCTTTACTGAAAGTGACTTAGATGCATGCAATGATTTTAATAAATCTGACTTTAAAGTAAAAGTGAATCTAAAGCACAAACACATACTGGTGTAATAGTGTGTGAAAAGAGCTTCTATTTCTTGTTTACTAGGGATGTTGAGCTGATTCTCCTCCCTTCTTTATCCCAAAAGAAAATTGCCCATTCATCTCCAAACAGTAAGTGTTAACTTGCCTACAGATTCAAAAGGAAGCAAATCAAACTGGATTTGAAATTGTATTCAGAGGTCCATTTTCTCTACCCTGTGGAGTGAAGAACAACAAAAATTTATTCATTTATTTATTTTTAATGACTGGATTCTGGGGGTGGAGTTTACAAAAAGGGTATAATGAAAGGCTGTTTTGTAGCTCAGCTTTATCGAGTTATCATTTACCTCAGTTTCATAGTGAGCCTGCTGCTAAGTCGCTTCAGTCGTGTCTGACTCTGTGTGACCCATAGACGGCAGCCCACCAGGCTCCCCCGTCCCTGGTATTCTCCAGGCAAGAACACTGGAGTGGGTTGCCATTTCCTTCTCCAGTGTATGAAAGTGAAAAGTGAAAGAGAAGTAGCTCAGTCGTGTCCAACTCTTAGGGACCCCATTGACTGCAGCCTACCAGACTCCTCCGTCCATGGGAGTTTCCAGGCAAGAGTACTAGAGTGGGGCTGAGCTTGACCTAGTTGCAAATCTTTTATCTTTCTATAGGGGTATTTAGAGTGTCTTTATAGATACCTTTATCTGATGTTTGTTATCTTAATTTAAAAGGCTGAAAGGAGGCTATAAACTAAAAGTAATCTTTTCACCAGAGTACAAAGTGGGGCCCAATTTCACTGTCTTGAGCAATAGTGAATTATTACTGTGTCCCTTAGCTATTTGAAACTTTGAGAGACTCTGAAGGACAATAGTAAGCTGTTAAATTGATTTAGAAATTGACCACTTTTTTTTTTTTTTTATGAGAACTGGAACACCGTCTGTTGTATGCTTGGCAACCCCCAAGTATTTATTAGAGTTGTATGTATCGAGATTGGTTCTCTATTGCAAAGTTTGTAGAGGATATGGTGCAGTTAGAAAGGAGCAGGAAAAACGGTTATAAGGACAACTGAATTGAAGGTTCCTAAACAAGAGAAAGTGAACTTGAGTAGAGTTGACTAAAGGTGGCCAAAGCTGCAGACTGTGGAATGGTGATCAAGCAGGACCATAAAATGCTGGTTTGGTAACCGTAGGCGGGGTGTGCCACTGATGCGTGTCATTTCCTGAAGAAGGCCTTGAACTTGATGGCCTCAGAACTCCTTTGTCATGTCATTTTACAGGTATTCTCTCTTTAGCTCGAGTGAAAATACTGAGTCTCACCAGTATTTCCAGAAGCAACTGGTATACCGTCTAAGGTTTGCTCTTTGCTTCGTAATAAGAGATCACGTTCTATGGTAATTAAAAAAAAAGTCCCAAATTTATTTTGGAATAATTTTAAATGTACAGAAAATTTGTAATGATAGTACAAAGAGTTTTTGTATATGCCTTCCCCAGTTTTCCTTGTTAGGTACCTTTGTCAAAAGTAAAAGATCAACACTGATAGCTGTTAAGTGCATTCCAGACTTTTTGAATCCCACCAGGTTTTTCAACTAATGTCTTCTTTCTAATCTGGGATTCTGTATCTTATAATTCACCCATTTCAGGTGTTCAGTTCAATGTTTTTTAGTATCTTCACAAGGCTGTGTGACCATTTTAACAACTAGGATGCATCTCAGGAGACAGAACAACTAATGTATGTTGAGTCCTGGGGCAGACAAAGAGCATTAGGCAAGTCTAAGGGAATCTGAATAAAGACCAGGCTTCAGTTAATACTAATGTATGGATATTGGTTCATTAACTGTGGCACATGAAACCTTTGTATGTGAGATGCTAATAATAAAGGAAATAGGGTTAGGCTATATGAGAAATCTATGTACTATCTTTGCGATTTTTCCTTAAAGCTGTTCTGAAAAATAATTTTTACTTAAAACATAATGCTATTGAATTAAAAAAATTGTTTTAATTAAAAAATATTTATTTTCAGCTGTGCCAGGTGTTAATGGGATCTTTAGTTGCAGCGTGTAGATGTCTTAGTTGGGATGTGCACGTGGGATCTAGTTTTGTGACCAGGGGTAGAACTTACACCTCCTGTATGAGGATTGTGGAATCTTACCCACTCTACCACCAGGGAAGTCCCTGCCTTCTGTTTTTAATCAAGGATCATTACTTGTGCTGTGTTTGTGAACACTGGGACCAGTGTGGTTTTAGAGAATTTTCTAGCCAGAAGAATGAAAAGGAAACACACGGTTACCCTGGTATGTGTTTGTGCTTTACATTCACTTTTGCTTTAAAGTCAGAGTTATTAAAATCATTGCATGCATCTAAGTCACTTTCAGTAAAGACGCAAAGAACTTTGGTTTATCCTGAATCCTCCAGCTCATCAGGTGATTTTCGTGAACAAACATTGTTTAGTAAGATAAGTATTTCTCTTCTTGTAACATAAAACAGCAGAACCCCCCTCCCCAACCTTCGAACGAAACTCTCCAGGCTTAGCCATTGCTCACTGGGGGTATTTCCTCATTAAGTTTAGACCTTGGAAATGCTATTTTTGCATCTCAGCTGTCCATTCAGCAGGACCAGTCTAAGTGTCTACTGCTTAAGCCAAAAGAATTCATGCGAAAGACTCTTCTCAAGGAATTATGGAGGGCAAGCTGTAAAAAGTCTACCACATTTTAGACCCAGGCTGTGTAATTGATATTGTGTTTCCTTCTGACTTCTGTCCTGTGAACTCACCCTTGCTCAACTGTAGTAGTGACAGTGCTGCAGTAGACTTTGAAGCCAGTCTTTTAGACTTAGAGCCAGTCTTTTGTAGATGTGTAACCTTTTGGGGCTTCCCAGGGGGCGTTAGTGGTCAAGAATCCACCTGCCAACATAAGGGACACGACTTTGATCCCCTGGAGAAGAGAATGGCAAACCACTTAAGTATTCTTGCCTGGAAAATTGCATGAAGAGAGGAGCCTGGCAGTTGCAAAGGGTCGGACTTGACGGAGCACATGACCTTGGCCAACCCATTTAAGCTTTCTGAGCCTGATGCCTTATTTGTAAAATGAGCTATTACAGGTACATTAGGAGTGGTTTGAATTTCAAATGAGGCAGGTGATCCATGGGGAAGATGTCAGTAAACTGTTCATCAACGATGTGCATGCTCTTTGCTGTCACGTCCCCGTCACCACTTCTGTCACATTTTTGAAGCTCAGAGTTCTTTGTTTATCCAGCTGTCAGTCCACAGCGGTTCTAGTTTTAGTATCAGCTGACAAACAAGTCAGTGGTTTAAGGAGTGCCTTTTCTCAATGGACTTTTTAAAGATAGAAAGATCCCTATATGATAAGCAATAGCAGAATAGTTAGATCCAATCATAGTGTACTCAAGCTGTGAAATTAGATGCATGTATTAGAGAAAATGAGGTCAGGTTGAAAGATAGTCATCATATTGAGTGAAAAAA
>SJYW01031746.1:0-13666 GCA_006410735.1 Raphicerus campestris | reverse complement strand
GGGTCCTGCACTTTGGCATGGTCCCCAGGAATATGGAGAGCGTGAGGACTGCCTACAGTGGGACAGGTTGGGGGGTTGAGCACGGAGCTCAGGAGACGGGGCAGAATGGGGTTTGCCTCCAGTTTCCGCTGGGAGGGAGAGATGCACTCTGGACTTAGGCTGGAGGACGTTGAAGATCCTCTGTCCCTTGTGGCCCAGGGATTCAAATGGCTCTGCCCCTCACAGACGTGATGTCTGTGGCCCGTCTGCAGAATTTCTGCGCTCTCCATCTGCCAGAAACGACACTCCTGAAGCCCAGTGCAGCTCGCAAATTCTGTGATTCCAAGGTCTTCAACAGTAGAGGGAGGGCTTGGTTTCAGATTGTAAAGGAACTCTTCTTGAGGGTGAAGACCCCCTTTTCTTTTTCCTTTTCAGGGGATGTAGCTCAAAGGATTGCACCTGTATATGTTCCTTTCTTATTTCTCAATGAAATGTGTGCATTTCCATGCGTGTTGGCTGAAGCGAATAGAACTTCAGGGCTCTGGAATTGCTTTGGTTCCACTTCCTTGTTAGAGTCTGGTCAGAATGCCTTAGAAATTTGTGTGCTTTGCTCTGGAAATAGTAATTTATTTGAAAAGAGCTTCTATTTCTTGTTCACATGTTTGAGGAGAGACATGTTTATCTTACTAAACAATTATTTGTTCATGAAAATCACCTGATGAGCCTGAGGATTCAGGATGAACTGGAAGTCCTTTGTATCTTTACTGAAAGTGACTTAGATGCATGCAATGATTTTAATAAATCTGACTTTAAAGTAAAAGTGAATCTAAAGCACAAACACATACTGGTGTAATAGTGTGTGAAAAGAGCTTCTATTTCTTGTTTACTAGGGATGTTGAGCTGATTCTCCTCCCTTCTTTATCCCAAAAGAAAATTGCCCATTCATCTCCAAACAGTAAGTGTTAACTTGCCTACAGATTCAAAAGGAAGCAAATCAAACTGGATTTGAAATTGTGTTCAGAGGTCCATTTTCTCTACCCTGTGGAGTGAAGAACAACAACAACAACAATTTATTTATTTATTTATTTTTAATGACTGGATTCTGGGGTTGGAGTTTACAAAAAGGGTATAATGAAAGGCTGTTTTGTNAACTGGATTTGAAATTGTATTCAGAGGTCCATTTTCTCTACCCTGTGGAGTGAAGAACAACAAAAATTTATTCATTTATTTATTTTTAATGACTGGATTCTGGGGGTGGAGTTTACAAAAAGGGTATAATGAAAGGCTGTTTTGTAGCTCAGCTTTATCGAGTTATCATTTACCTCAGTTTCATAGTGAGCCTGCTGCTAAGTCGCTTCAGTCGTGTCTGACTCTGTGTGACCCATAGACGGCAGCCCACCAGGCTCCCCCGTCCCTGGTATTCTCCAGGCAAGAACACTGGAGTGGGTTGCCATTTCCTTCTCCAGTGTATGAAAGTGAAAAGTGAAAGAGAAGTAGCTCAGTCGTGTCCAACTCTTAGGGACTCCATTGACTGCAGCCTACCAGACTCCTCCGTCCATGGGAGTTTCCAGGCAAGAGTACTGGAGTGGGGCTGAGCTTGACCTAGTTGCAAATCTTTTATCTTTCTATAGGGGTATTTAGAGTGTCTTTATAGATACCTTTATCTGATGTTTGTTATCTTAATTTAAAAGGCTGAAAGGAGGCTATAAACTAAAAGTAATCTTTTCACCAGAGTACAAAGTGGGGCCCAATTTCACTGTCTTGAGCAATAGTGAATTATTACTGTGTCCCTTAGCTATTTGAAACTTTGAGAGACTCTGAAGGACAATAGTAAGCTGTTAAATTGATTTAGAAATTGACCACTTTTTTTTTTTTTTTATGAGAACTGGAACACCGTCTGTTGTATGCTTGGCAACCCCCAAGTATTTATTAGAGTTGTATGTATCGAGATTGGTTCTCTATTGCAAAGTTTGTAGAGGATATGGTGCAGTTAGAAAGGAGCAGGAAAAACGGTTATAAGGACAACTGAACTGAAGGTTCCTGAACAAGAGAAAGTGAACTTGAGTAGAGTTGACTAAAGGTGGCCAAAGCTGCAGACTGTGGAATGGTGATCAAGCAGGACCATAAAATGCTGGTTTGGTAACCGTAGGCGGGGTGTGCCACTGATGCGTGTCATTTCCTGAAGAAGGCCTTGAACTTGATGGCCTCAGAGAACTCCTTTGTCATGTCATTTTACAGGTATTCTCTCTTTAGCTCGAGTGAAAATACTGAGTCTCACCAGTATTTCCAGAAGCAACTGGTATACCGTCTAAGGTTTGCTCTTTGCTTCGTAATAAGAGATCACGTTCTATGGTAATTAAAAAACAAGTCCCAAATTTATTTTGGAATAATTTTAAATGTACAGAAAATTTGTAATGATAGTACAAAGAGTTTTTGTATATGCCTTCCCCAGTTTTCCTTGTTAGGTACCTTTGTCAAAAGTAAAAGATCAACACTGATAGCTGTTAAGTGCATTCCAGACTTTTTGAATCCCACCAGGTTTTTCAACTAATGTCTTCTTTCTAATCTGGGATTCTGTATCTTATAATTCACCCATTTCAGGTGTTCAGTTCAATGTTTTTTAGTATCTTCACAAGGCTGTGTGACCATTTTAACAACTAGGATGCATCTCAGGAGACAGAACAACTAATGTATGTTGAGTCCTGGGGCAGACAAAGAGCATTAGGCAAGTCTAAGGGAATCTGAATAAAGACCAGGCTTCAGTTAATACTAATGTATGGATATTGGTTCATTAACTGTGGCACATGAAACCTTTGTATGTGAGATGCTAATAATAAAGGAAATAGGGTTAGGCTATATGAGAAATCTATGTACTATCTTTGCGATTTTTCCTTAAAGCTGTTCTGAAAAATGATTTTTACTTAAAACATAATGCTGTTGAATTAAAAAAATTGTTTTAATTAAAAAATATTTATTTTCAGCTGTGCCAGGTGTTAATGGGATCTTTAGTTGCAGCGTGTAGATGTCTTAGTTGGGATGTGCACGTGGGATCTAGTTTTGTGACCAGGGGTAGAACTTACACCTCCTGTATGAGGATTGTGGAATCTTACCCACTCTACCACCAGGGAAGTCCCTGCCTTCTGTTTTTAATCAAGGATCATTACTTGTGCTGTGTTTGTGAACACTGGGACCAGTGTGGTTTTAGAGAATTTTCTAGCCAGAAGAATGAAAAGGAAACACACGGTTACCCTGGTATGTGTTTGTGCTTTACATTCACTTTTGCTTTAAAGTCAGAGTTATTAAAATCATTGCATGCATCTAAGTCACTTTCAGTAAAGACGCAAAGAATTTTGGTTTATCCTGAATCCTCCAGCTCATCAGGTGATTTTCGTGAACAAACATTGTTTAGTAAGATAAGTATTTCTCTTCTTGTAACATAAAACAGCAGAACCCCCCTCCCCAACCTTCGAACGAAACTCTCCAGGCTTAGCCATTGCTCACTGGGGGTATTTCCTCATTAAGTTTAGACCTTGGAAATGCTATTTTTGCATCTCAGCTGTCCATTCAGCAGGACCAGTCTAAGTGTCTACTGCTTAAGCCAAAAGAATTCATGCGAAAGACTCTTCTCAAGGAATTATGGAGGGCAAGCTGTAAAAAGTCTACCACATTTTAGACCCAGGCTGTGTAATTGATATTGTGTTTCCTTCTGACTTCTGTCCTGTGAACTCACCCTTGCTCAACTGTAGTAGTGACAGTGCTGCAGTAGACTTTGAAGCCAGTCTTTTAGACTTAGAGCCAGTCTTTTGTAGATGTGTAACCTTTTGGGGCTTCCCAGGGGGCGTTAGTGGTCAAGAATCCACCTGCCAACATAAGGGACACGACTTTGATCCCCTGGAGAAGAGAATGGCAAACCACTTAAGTATTCTTGCCTGGAAAATTGCATGAAGAGAGGAGCCTGGCAGTTGCAAAGGGTCGGACTTGACGGAGCACATGACCTTGGCCAACCCATTTAAGCTTTCTGAGCCTGATGCCTTATTTGTAAAATGAGCTATTACAGGTACATTAGGAGTGGTTTGAATTTCAAATGAGGCAGGTGATCCATGGGGAAGATGTCAGTAAACTGTTCATCAATGATGTGCATGCTCTTTGCTGTCACGTCCCCGTCACCACTTCTGTCACATTTTTGAAGCTCAGAGTTCTTTGTTTATCCAGCTGTCAGTCCACAGCGGTTCTAGTTTTAGTATCAGCTGACAAACAAGTCAGTGGTTTAAGGAGTGCCTTTTCTCAATGGACTTTTTAAAGATAGAAAGATCCCTATATGATAAGCAATAGCAGAATAGTTAGATCCAATCATAGTGTACTCAAGCTGTGAAATTAGATGCATGTATTAGAGAAAATGAGGTCAGGTTGAAAGATAGTCATCATATTGAGTGAAAAAAGCAAGTTGTAGAATAGTATGTGTACTATGATCTCATGTCCTGATTAAAAAATAAAAATGCCATCTCTTCCATCTATTCATCTCTCTGGTTTTGGAATGATAGCCACCACCATGTTGCTAGCCATCGCAGTGACCTGTGAAGATGTTATGTCCCTGTCTGGGTACCAAAGAAGAGGAGCCAGCAATCGGCATGTACATTGTCCCAAAGAAGACATACCGATGGCCAGCAGATACGTGACAAGACGTTCAACATCACCAATCACCAGGGGAATGCAAATCAAAGCCACAGTGACACACCACCTCACATCTGCCAGAATGGCTATTTCAAAAGGATAACAAGTGTTGACAAGGATGTAGAGAAAAGGGAACCCTTATGTGCTGTTGATGAGAGTATCAACTGGTGCAAACACTGTGGGAAACAGTACGGAGATTCCTTACATNTATTCTTGCCTGGAAAATTGCATGAAGAGAGGAGCCTGGCAGTTGCAAAGGGTCGGACTTGACGGAGCACATGACCTTGGCCAACCCATTTAAGCTTTCTGAGCCTGATGCCTTATTTGTAAAATGAGCTATTACAGGTACATTAGGAGTGGTTTGAATTTCAAATGAGGCAGGTGATCCATGGGGAAGATGTCAGTAAACTGTTCATCAATGATGTGCATGCTCTTTGCTGTCACGTCCCCGTCACCACTTCTGTCACATTTTTGAAGCTCAGAGTTCTTTGTTTATCCAGCTGTCAGTCCACAGCGGTTCTAGTTTTAGTATCAGCTGACAAACAAGTCAGTGGTTTAAGGAGTGCCTTTTCTCAATGGACTTTTTAAAGATAGAAAGATCCCTATATGATAAGCAATAGCAGAATAGTTAGATCCAATCATAGTGTACTCAAGCTGTGAAATTAGATGCATGTATTAGAGAAAATGAGGTCAGGTTGAAAGATAGTCATCATATTGAGTNTTTGAAGCTCAGAGTTCTTTGTTTATCCAGCTGTCAGTCCACAGCAGTTCTAGTTTTAGTATCAGCTGACAAACAAGTCAGTGGTTTAAGGAGCACCTTTTCTCAATGGACTTTTTAAAGATAGAAAGATCCCTATATGATAAGCAATAGCAGAATAGTTAGATCCAATTATAGTGTACTCAAGCTGTGAAATTAGATGCATGTATTAGAGAAAATGAGGTCAGGTTGAAAGATAGTCATCATATTGAGTGAAAAAAGCAAGTTGTAGAATAGTATGTGTACTATGATCTCATGTCCTGATTAAAAAATAAAAATGCCATCTCTTCCATCTATTCATCTCTCTGGTTTTGGAATGATAGCCACCACCATGTTGCTAGCCATCGCAGTGACCTGTGAAGATGTTATGTCCCTGTCTGGGTACCAAAGAAGAGGAGCCAGCAATCGGCATGCACATTGTCCCAAAGAAGACATACCGATGGCCAGCAGATACGTGACAAGACATTCAACATCACCAATCACCAGGGGAATGCAAATCAAAGCCACAGTGACACACCACCTCACACCTGCCAGAATGGCTATTTCAAAAGGATAACAAGTGTTGACAAGGATGTAGAGAAAAGGGAACCCTTATGTGTTGTTGATGAGAGTATCAACTGGTGCAACCACTGTGGGAAATAGTATGGAGATTCCTCACATAATGGAAAAAATAGAACTGTCATGTAATTCAGCAATTTTTCTCCTGGATATTTACTCAAGANTACCAAAGAAGAGGAGCCAGCAATCGGCATGTACATTGTCCCAAAGAAGACATACCGATGGCCAGCAGATACGTGACAAGACGTTCAACATCACCAATCACCAGGGGAATGCAAATCAAAGCCACAGTGACACACCACCTCACATCTGCCAGAATGGCTATTTCAAAAGGATAACAAGTGTTGACAAGGATGTAGAGAAAAGGGAACCCTTATGTGCTGTTGATGAGAGTATCAACTGGTGCAAACACTGTGGGAAACAGTACGGAGATTCCTTACATAATGGAAAAAATAGAACTGTCATGTAATTCAGCAATTTTTCTCCTGGATATTTACTCAAGAAAGCAAAAACACTAATTAGAAAAAAAGGTATACGTACCTTGATGTTCTTTGAAGCATTGTTTACAGTAGCCAAGATAGAGAAGCAACCTAAGTGCCCATCAATAGATGAATGGATAAAGAAGGTATAGTATATAAATCCAATGGAATAGTTTTCAGCCATAAAAAGAATGAAATCTTGCCATTTCTGACGACATGGGTGGACCTAGAGGGTGTTATGCTAAGTGAAATAAATCAGAGAAAGACAAATACTATTTGATGTCAATTATATGTGCAATCTAAAACAGAAGACAGAACAGAGTTATAGATACAGAGAACAAACAGGTGGTTGCCAGTGGGGAGAGGGGAATGTAGTAGGTGAGGGAAATGAAGAAATACAAACTTCTGGTTCTAAAATAAGTGAGTAGAGATATAAAATGTGCAGAGTGGGGAATATAGTCAATAGCTATGTAACACTGATGTATGGTGATGTAACTAGACTCATTGTGATCATTTTGAANGGGAAATGAAGAAATATAAACTTCTGGTTCTAAAATAAGTGAGTAGAGATACAAAATGTGCAGAGTGGGGAATATAGTCAATAGCTATGTAACACTGATGTATGGTGATGTAACTAGACTCATTGTGATCATTTTGAAATATATGGAAATAGGGAATTATTATGGTGTAAATGAAACTTACATAGTGTTATAGGTCAATTATGCTTCCAGAGCAAGCAAACAGTCTCATAGAAAAAGAGATCAGGATTGTTACCAGAGGTGGGGAGTGGATGAAGGTAGTCAAAGAGTACACACTTGCAGTTGTAAGGTAAATAAATACTAGGGATGAAATGTACACCATGCTAAATATAGTCAACACTGCTGTATGTTATAGTGAAAGTTGTTCGTTGAGTAAATCCTAAGAGTGTAGGATTCATCACAAGGAAAAACTTTTTTTCTTTTTCCTGTTTATTTCATTATGTGTCTCTAAGAGGTGATGGATATTCACCAAATGTACTGTGATAACTGTTTCGTGATGTATGTCAGTCATATCATTACGCTGTACACCTGAAACTTACACAGTGCTATGTGTCAAAAACATCTCAATAGAACTGGAAGGAGAGAAAAATAAGGACTCAACATACCCCCAGGAGCTTCCTGGGATGCTGGAAGTCCTAAAGAAGAAGGATGCCTTTCTGGGGCAGAAAAATACTCTGTGTGCTATCCATACGTTTGTCTGAGCATTTACTCCTTTGGGGACTTGTTCTAAATTTTGCTCACTTGGGGATGTTGGGTCTCCCATGGTGATCAGACACCTTGCTATTTCTAAGGCTGAGCATTTGTAGGTGTGGATATCTGTTGTGTTATTTGCTGTTCTCAGTCTGCCGTGTCTGTTCCCACAAAGATTCCGAAGCCTCTCTGAGCACCCTTGAGTCATTTTCTCCAGGTACTCTTCCAGTTCACAGGGTTGCCTCTTACGCCCCACACAGGCAGACCTTGGAGATATTGGGGGTTCAATTCCAGACCACTGCAATACGGCAAGTATTGCATTTTGATTTCCCAGTGCATACAAAAGTTACGTTTACACTAAACTGTAGTCTGTTAAATGTGCAATTGCATTGTGTCTAAAAAACCAATGTGCACACCTCAGTTGAAGAATACGTTATTGCTAAAAGTTGCCAGCCGTCATCTGACTACACAGGGTTGCCACAAACCTTCAATTTGTAAAAAAAGTTACCTGTGAAGCACAGAGATGTGAAGTGCAATCAAGAGGTATGCCTGTATAGTGTTCCCATTTCACTCTTGAACTTGGTAGGAAAACCAGTATGCCAAGTTTCTTTGTTTCCTGACCTGACTAATGGAAATTCTTTTTTTTTCTCCTTATTCTTTCATATTAATTAATCCAGGAGCCTAACTCTTAGTGTCATGACCCGTTTATTCCTTCTCTCCTTTGCTGAAGATAGAGATTGTTGACCCCTTCTGGCTTTTTATATTGTTTTAAATTTGTAAAATAAGAAGTTGGAACTGTTTTTGTAGGGGAAGNAGGAGCCTACCTCTTAGTGTCATGACCCGTTTATTCCTTCTCTCCTTTGCTGAAGATAGAGATTGTTGACCCCTTCTGGCTTTTTATATTGTTTTAAATTTGTAAAATAAGAAGTTGGAACTGTTTTTGTAGGGGAAGTAGGAAGAAGAAAATGAGCTCTATAGAACCGCAGTAAAATTTGCCCTGGAGAACACTCCCCATAAGTTGTGGGAGAGCCCTTTAGATGCTTGTACTAGATGTATCCATATATTTTGTTTTGGAAATTTCACAATTATCCTAACAGTTATCTTTCCTACTTCCTCATTTTACAGACAGGAAGGGCTAGGTTCCTCGAGGTTACACCAGTAGTCCAAGGACACCCTAGGTAACTCATGGCAGAACTGGCTGTCAGACTCCAAAGTCCATGCTCTTTCCTATATGATGTGTTGACTGTTTAGCTCGTATCTTCAGAATTAGTAAAACATGACTGTGGTGAAAAGGCTACATCCCTGGATTACATGGTTATTGCACACAGAGTTGCCATTGTTGCGCTTAGTCACTCAATTGTGTCCGACTCTTTTCGACCCCATGGACTGTAGCCCGCCAGGCTCCTCTCTCCATGGGATTCTCCAGGCAAGAATACTGGAGTGGGTTGCCACTCCCTTCTCCAGTGATCTTCCTGATCCAGAGATCGAAGCCAGATCTCCTCCATTGCAGACGAATTCTTTACCATCTGAGCTACCAGGGAAGCCCAGAGTTGCTGTTGATCTGTGTTTAAATATTCCAGGAATCTTGAGAATCCTCTCTCAAAGTCCTGGGAAGGACTTCATATTCGCATCTGAATGAGCAAGTTGTAATGTTCAAAGATGTCTTAGCGGAATAAACATAGGAAGTTATTTTTATCTTGAAGATGTTTAAGTTTGAAATAAATGTTTCCAACCAACTTGGTAAATAGGTTTTATAACCATATTTACAGGCTGCAGGTTTTGCTTAAAACTTAATGGCTTATGCTCTGCTTTCCATTTGTTGGAGTGCAGAGCTTGTTTGATTACCTGGAAAGTAAGTTAATCGGGAATTAATCAAGGTACTATGGTTTGTCTCCTGACTTTCTGGTTAGTTTATTTATTGGTTAGTTTATTTACTAACCAGTTAGTTTATTTACTGGTTAGTTTATTTACTTTTGGAAGTAACTGCTTGCTTTTTCTTGTGGCTTTAAGTCCCCTACTCAGAGTTTAAAATCCTTTACATTGTTCAAGGTGTACTTTGATAGAATATTCTAATTTGTGCCACTTCTTCAAAGATTTCATCAGGGCTCTACTTCAAAGTGATGATGTTTCAGGCTGACCTTATTTGCCCTCCAGATTCAGATCCAGCAAACAACCAGGGAAGAACGTGCCCGGTAAACTTGCTTTCAAGAAGCAGGTGCTTATCGTTCCCCACAGGGTCACAGTATTGCTTCTCCTTCTGTTTCTCATTCTCTTACTTCGAGCTGCAGGAAGGGTGGTAACACTCAGGACACATGGATTTGTAGTTGCTTGGACCTGGAGAATGTAGGCAGCAGGAAGAGGTATGTTGGAAGCACCACTGGAGATGGAAGACTTATTGGTATAGCCACTATGGAAAACAGTGTGGAGATTCCTCAGAAAACTAAAAATAGAATTACTGTATAATTGACCAATCCCACTTCTCGGTTTATTTACAAAGGAAATGAGATCACTATCAAAGAAATATCTGCATCCACATCCTCCTGTTCAGCCCCTCCCTCCACCCTCCTCCACCAAGAAAAAGGAAGTCTTGTGTTTGTCATGAGGGTATTATGCGAAGTGGGATGAATCAGTCAGATACAGACAGACAAAAACTATGATCTCACTTATGTGTGGAATCTAGAAGAGCTGGCTCCATGTCGAAATACCAGTCCATACTGAAGGAGATCAACCCTGGGATTTCTTTGGAAGGAATGATGCTAAGGCTGAAACTCCAGTACTTTGGCCACCTCATGCGAAGAGCTGACTCATTGGAAAAAACTCTGATGCTGGGAGGGATTGGGGGCAGGAGGAGAAGGGGACGACCGAGGATGAGATGGCTGGATGGCATCATGGACTTGATGGACGTGAGTCTGAGTGAACTCCGAGAGATGGTGATGAACAGGGAGGCCTGGCGTGCTGCGATTCATGGGGTCGCAAAGAGTTGGACACGACTGAGCCACTGAACTGAACTGATATTGAAAAGTCGTGGACTCTTGTTCCCTGGGGCAGTGAGTCTGGGGGGAGGGAGAAGATAGACTACCTACAGATGAAGACAGAGTGGAAGCTTCCAGCAAACTCCAGGCCTCTCACCTTCCCACCCCACCGTTTTCCTTCCTGTCAATCATTTATGGACGTGACACAGTACAAAGACAGGGAGTCAGAGCTGGTGTTAACCCCCTGGTTTTTTTCAGTTTTTATAAGTGAAAGTGAAAAAGTGAAAGTCGCCCAGTCACGTCCGACTCTGAGACTCCATGGACTATACAGTCCAAGGAATTCTCCAGGCCAGAATACTGGAGTGGGTAGCCTTTCCCTCCTCCAGGGGATCTTTCCAACCCAGGGATCGAACCCAGGTCTCCTGTATTGCAGGCAGATTCTTTACCAGCTGAGCTCAGTGTTTATATTAGAGCACTGCATCTGAAAAATAACCATGTTGTGTTAGTTGCAGGGATACAACAAACTGACTCAATTATTCATGTATCTATTATTTTTCAAATTCCTTTCCCATTTAGGTTATTACAGAATACTGAGTAGAGTTCCTTATCTATTTTAAATATTAGCAGTGTGTACATGTTAATCCCAAACTCCCAGTCTATCCTCCACCCTCCCCATCCCACCTCCTGGTAACCATAAGTTCCTTCTCTAAGTCTGGAGTCTATCTCTGTTTTGTAAAAAAGTTCATTTGTATCTTTTTTTTTTTTTTTTTTTTAAGATTCTGCATATAAGGGATACCATGTGATATTTGCCTTTTTTGCCGACTTCGTTTAGTGTGATAATCTCCAGATCCATCCATGCTGCTGCAAATGGCATTATTTCATTCTTTTTAATGGCTGAATAATAGTCCATTGTACATACGGCCCGCATCTTTATCCATGCATTTGTCGATGTACGTTTAGGCTGCCTCCATATCTTGGCTATTGTAAACAGAACTGCAGTGAAACTGGGGTGCATGTATCCTTTGTGAACCATGTTTTTCTCAGGATATATGCCCAGGAGTGAGATTGCGGGCTCATATGGAAGCTCCACTTTTAGTTTTTAAAGGAACCTCCATATTTTCTGGTTTGTCTGTACCAATTTATATTCCCACCAACAGTATAGAGGTGTTCCCTTTTCTCCACACCCTCTCTAGCATTTATTGTTTGTAGATTTTTTGATGATGGCCATTCTGATTGGTGCAAGGTGATACCTTATTGTAGTTTTGTATTCTAGTATTTCTCTAATAATTAGCAATGTTGAATATGTGCCTCTTGGCCATCTGGCCTCCCTGCCTTTTAAGACTTTTCATCTGTTGAATGGAAATGATAATGGACCTGCCTCATAGTTTTGTTAAGGGAAGGAAATGAAAAAATAGGGAAAATGCTAAGACTATAGAGAGTATAAGTTTGATTATCGTGTGTTGGGCTCTGACCTAGGTGCTGGGCTTACAGAGATGAGTAAAACTTGTTCCTTGACTACAGAGAACTCAAACATA
Source organism: Raphicerus campestris (assembly GCA_006410735.1). Lineage (NCBI taxonomy): Eukaryota > Metazoa > Chordata > Mammalia > Artiodactyla > Bovidae > Raphicerus > Raphicerus campestris. The sequence continues at coordinate 1,486 of SJYW01031746.1, read as the reverse complement.
GCTAGAATATAGATTCACACACAAATTGCCATTATGTTAAAATATAGGGGCTTTCCTGGTGGCTCAGACAGTAAAGAATCTGCCTGCAATATGGGAACACAGGTTCGATCCCTGGGTTGAGAAGGTCCCCTGGAAAAGGGAATGGGTATCCACTCCAGTACTCTTCCCTGGAGTATTCCTTGGACAGAGGAGCCTGGCGGGCTATAGCCCAAGGGGTCACAGAGTCAGACACGACTGAGCGACTGATCACACACACAGAATGTAACTGGTAAGCAGAACAGAAATTCTGATATTGGGTAGTCATTCTCTTTATCTCCCACATAGGAGACTTTCTCTGCAAATTCAGAATTGAATCAGAAATAGATGGAGTCCCCTGGTGGACATCGTGGTCATGGTGATTGAGCCAGACTGACCAGATAGACCCAGTTGCATCCTTTGTCTGTCCCTGGATGGGCTGGTTGTAGTACCTCTTTACCTATTTGGTGCTCATGTAGTCAACTATTTTTTTTTTTCCTTTGTTTAATAAAATCCTGGCAGACTTCTCCTTTCTGTAAACACACTGTCTAGATCACAGTACCGTGGACTATAGTGAAAGCTGCTCAGTCGTGTCCAACTCTTGGCGACCCCATGGACTATACAGTCCATGGAATTCTCCAGGTCAGAATACTTGAGCGGGTAGCCTTCTTCTCTAGAGAATCTTCCCAACCCACGGACTGAACCCAGGTCTCCCGCATTGCAGGCAAATTGTTTTACCAGCTGAGCCACAAGGGAAGCCAAGCCATGGACTAGATTACAGTTTATTTTAGTTACATTCCAGCCTGGAGGATAGGACCACGTGGCAGGCCCCTTGAGTGAGGGAGAGGGAGAGTGACAGAGAGGTCCAGAGGACAGGGATTTCTCTCGGCCGCAGTTGTATCCTTGGCTTTTTGCAGAGGAGTGGGAGATAAGGCCAGGGGGGTTTTCAGTGTCTGGAGAGCTCTGTGTGTCAACTTGTTCTTTTTTATATAATACCAACTGTTTCCATTGTGTTATCTGAATTTTTCTCCACCAATGAGGAATTCTTCATCATTTTCCATAATAAATATTGGGGTTTGAGAGTTTCATTTTCGCCCCCTCCAGTGGGTTGTGAATCAGTTGAGACTTGTGCACAGGTGTCAGCTAGGGTGCTTGATAATGTCTTTGATAGTGAGAGAGCTCAAACAGAGTTGGGGACCATAAATGTGAGAGCTCTTGCAACGTGAACTGAGCTGATTTATCCTGATGATAGATGTGTATGTTGTTAATCCCTTCAATTAGTGTAGGTGTAACATAGTTTCTCGATGGTCTGAGACACCTGTGCCCTTGAGTCGCACTCTGTGTTGGAAGCATAGTCTTCACTTTGGATGGCCCCTCCTTCATCACCTGGTCCCCATTGGAGACATGATGGGGTGATGGAGACGTGATCTGTCTTCTGGATGCCCGTGGGCTTCCTGTCTCCTGTGTGTGA